>CM072884.1:113698729-113938729 GCA_037013685.1 Acridotheres tristis
AGCTGCAGGCAGTGTCTCTGATATAAACTGGGAAGGACTGGGAGGGTTTTTCAGGAGTTTGGGCTTTTCCCTGTGGCCTGGGCCAAACTCCACAGGGATATGAGGCAGGAAAAGTGCTCTGGGCAGGGATGGGGATCTGGAGCTCCTGGGGTTGAAATTGGGGTTGTGCTGCCTCACAGTGGGAATTTGTTGAATCCCAAAATCCTCTCTGGGTTCCTGGTGGCAGGGGAGTGATGCAGATGGGGCTGGGAATGGTGAAAAACTGTGCAGAGCCACCAGGTGCCCCCTGAGCCTCCTTTTCTCCAGGCTGAGCCCCTTTCCCAGCTCCCTCTGGAATTCTCCATTCCCTTTCCAGCTCCCTCTGGAATTCTCCATCTCCTTTCCCAGCTCCCTCAGGAATTCTCCATCTCCTTTCCCATTTCCCTCAGGAATTCTCCATCTCCTTTCCCATTTCCCTCAGGAATTCTCCATCTCCATTCCCATTTCCCTCAGGAATTCTCCATCTCCTTTCCCATTTCCCTCAGGAATTCTCCAGCCCTTTCCCAGCTCCCTCAGGAATTCTCCAGCTCCTTTCCCATTTCCCTCAGGAATTCTCCATCTCCGTTCCCATTTCCCTCAGGAATTCTCCATCTCCGTTCCCAGCTCCCTCAGGAATTCTCCATCTCCTTTCCCATTTCCCTCAGGAATTCTCCATCTCCTTTCCCATTTCCCTCAGGAATTCTCCATCTCCGTTCCCATTTCCCTCAGGAATTCTCCATCTCCTTTCCCAGCTCCCTCAGGAATTCTCCATCTCCTTTCCCAACTCCCTCAGGAATTCTCCATCTCCTTTCCCAGCTCCCTCAGGAATTCTCCATCTCCTTTCCCATTTCCCTCAGGAATTCTCCATCTCCTTTCCCATTTCCCTCAGGAATTCTCCATTCCTTTCCCAGCTCCCTCAGGAATTCTCCATCTCCTTTCCCATTTCCCTCAGGAATTCTCCATCTCCTTTCCCATTTCCCTCAGGAATTCTCCATTCCTTTCCCAGCTCCCTCAGGAATTCTCAGCCCCTGCCCTGGACACCTCCAGCCCCTCCAGGTCCTGCAGGAGCCACAGCCCCACAGTGGGAATTCGTGCCAGTGGATGTTGTGGGCAGGAGGGTGCTCCTGGCTGGGACAATGCAGCTGGGGAATTTTATTTTAAGATTTGCTTTGCCAAACATTGAAATTCCCTCATTGGGACAATGAGGAAAGCAGAAGGTTCATCTGCAGGGAAGTGAGTGCAGCATTTCCCACCTTTTCTGGTGTTCCTGTTTCTGTCCTGTCTCCTGCCTTGTCTGAGCCTAAAATCCCACACTGGGAGGGGGGGGGAGTGCAGGAAAATGGGGAGCCAGGGTGGGAAAGGCAGGGAATGAGGCTGGTGCTGCTGAGGAAGGTGTGGGAATGTCCCTGGGATGGGACAGAAATCCTGCCTGAGGTGGGAATGGAGCCCCCAGGGCTGCCCCTCCCTGGCACTGAGTGCTGGAAATCCAGGATTGCAGGGAAGGTGTCCAGGCTGGAAATGTTGGGGTTGGGATGGACCCTTCAGGGAGTTTGGCTCTGCACCCACAGGTGGGAAACCTCCAAACCTCCACCCTGGGAATTCTGGTTTTTGTCCCGAGCAGGGGGGTGGTGGGGAGGGATGTTCCTGTCCCACCTGGATCTGTCCTGGAGTCAGGGAGGACAAATCCCTGGGGCTCCACACACAGAGGGGTGTTGCTGGAATTGTTCTGAGGTGAGTGGGTGTCAACCGTGCTGGGTCCTGCCCGTGGGTCACAAGAACCCTCCAAGGAGCTCCAGGCTGGGCAGAGGGGCTGGAAAAGCTGGAAAAGCCCTGGGGGTGCTGGTGCCAGGGGCTGGACACGAGCCAGGGGTGCCCAGGTGGGCAAGAGGCCACTGGCAGCTGGGCTGGATGAGGAATTGTGTGTCCAGCAGGAGCAGGGCTGGGATTGTCCCCCAAGGACAGGGATTGTCCCCAAGGGCTGGGATTGTCCCCCAAGGGCTGGGATTGTCCCCCAAGGGCTGGGATTGTCCCCAAGGGCTGGGATTGTCCCCCACTCTGTGCTGGGATTGTCCCCCAGGGCAGGGATTGTCCCTCTGTGCTGGCACTGAGACCCTCGAGGGCTGTGTCCAGTTGTGGCTCCTGCAGGAGAGCCCTGGAGGGGCTGGAGGTGCCCAGGGCAGGGAACGGAGCTGGGAAGGGGCTGGAGCCCCAGGAGGGGCTGAGGGAGCTGGGAAGGGGCTGAGGCTGGAGAAAAGGAGGCTCAGGGGGGACCTTGTGGCTCTGCACAAGTCCCTGGCAGGAGGGGCAGGGAGGGGGGGTCGGGCTCTGCTCCAGGGAACAGGGACAGGAGGAGAGGGAACGGCCTCAGGCTGGGCCAGGGCAGGCTCAGCTTGGACAGCAGCAGGAATTTCCCCATGGAAAGGGAGCTCAGGCCTTGGCAGGGGCTGCCCAGGGAGCTTTGGAGTGCCCATCCCTGCAGGTGGCACCTGGAGGTGGCACTCAGGGTGACAAGGTGGCCATGGGGCACAGCTGGGACTGCAGGGGCTGGGAGGGCTTTGCCAGCCCCGGGGATTTGGGGATTCTGTGGAATTTCCCATTTTTAACCTCACTTCTCTGTCTGGCAGCAGAGCTGGTCCCTGTTTGTGATCAGCTCCTTATCAATTCCATTGCTGATAACAGTTCCTACACCAGCCTTGGCTCTCTGGGCTTGGGTTGCACCAGAAATTTTCTTTTCAAAAGCTTTTCACATTCCATTAGAGCCCAAGAAGGCTCCAAGTTCCTAAGCAAGGCTATCCCACAGGATTTAGCATTTCCCACAGGATTTAGCATTTCCATGAACTCTCCTCTGCTGCTTCTGGGATTTGCAGGCCTTGAGCTCCATCAATATTTCACCTCCAGCTTGACCTCAGCCTTCTCCAGAGCTGAATCCTGCCCTGGACTGACTCTGCCAGGCTCAGTGGAAACTTTAAAGTAGATTTTTGGAGATGTGCATTCAGACTTCCCCAAGCAGAGCCCAGTGCTGGATTTCTGGAACTGCCTCTCCTCATGGAAGGCCCCAACAGGACTGGGGGGAAAAAAAAAAAAAAGTGTGTGTTTCCCTCTTCCTTATCTCCAAGAACGTCCAGAAAATGATCCTGATTTTCCCAAAATATGGCTGTGCTCTTTGCCCCAACGAGAAAATTCTCCAGGCCGGTTCTGGACCTCTTTGGGAAATATTTCCTTTCCTGATCCCAAATGGATGGTGCTGGAATTTCCTCCAGGGTGTGCCTGTGGCTCCCCAGGGGCTGCAGGACCCTGTGGGTATTAATGTGTTATTTTTGTGGCTATCATCATCTCCTGAGCAGCAGCAAAGCACAAATGTGGTGAGGAGTGAGTGATTTTCTCCAACAGAATGGAGTTTTTCAATCTTGCTGTAATCCTGCTCTTAAATCCCATCAAGCAGGATGACGTTTTAATATCATTTGTGTCCAGAAAATTGAAATCTAGAAAATAGCAGGTTTGGTTTTTTTTTTTTTTTCCCTGGGGAGAGGAATGAGTTGGAGAAATGCCATCAGTCTGCAACCTGAATTGTGGCCCTCTCATCCCACACACTTGTGCACAGTCATGCTGCAGCTGAAAAACCCAAATACCAGGATGGGAGGCCTTTATTAAATCACTCACGAGGTCGAAACTTGGGGTTAAATCCATTTGTGGCCAATCTGTGACAATGTGACACCATGGGGACATCCTGGGCTGCACTTCAAGTGCCAATCTCAATTTTTGCTGCATTTGGCCACAAAGTTTGGAGCAGTTCAGACCTGATTGCAGGGCGGGCTGGATGGCACAGGGATCTTGTTCTTTGCCCTTTGTGCTCCAGAAATGTTGGCACAGATGGGAAAAAAAGCTGTGTTGGAATCCAGGTGAGCTGGGCACAGATTCCCTGAGGGCTGGGAGCAAATCCCAGGGGAATTTCAATGGTGGGGAAAGGTCAGCTCGGGAGAATCATGGAATGGAGTCATGGAAGGGTTTGGGATGGAAGAGAGAGTCCAACTCTGCCATAGGTGGGGATGTCACTCCCTATCCCAGGTTTGTCTGGGACACTGCCAGGGATCCAGGGGCAGCCACAGCTGCTCTGGGAATTCCATCCCAGCCCCTCATTGCCATCCCAGGGAACAATTCCTTCCTAATATCCAATACAAGCCTTCCTTCTGGCAGTTCAGAGCCATCCCCTGGGTGCTGTCCCTCCATCCCCTGGGTGCTGTCCCTGCATTCCCTGGGTGCTGTCCCTCCATCCCCTGGGTGCTGTCCCTCCATTCCCTGGGTGCTGTCCCTCCATTCCCTGGGTGCTGTCCCTCCATTCCCTGGGTGCTGTCCCTCCATTCCCTGGGTGCTGTCCCTGCATCCCCTGGGTGCTGTCCCTGCATTCCCTGGGTGCTGTCCCTCCATTCCCTGGGTGCTGTCCCTCCATTCCCTGGGTGCTGTCCCTGCATTCCCTGGGTGCTGTCCCTCCATCCCCTGGGTGCTGTCCCTCCATCCCCTGGGTGCTGTCCCTCCATTCCCTGGGTGCTGTCCCTCCATCCCCTGGGTGCTGTCCCTCCATTCCCTGGGTGCTGTCCCTCCATTCCCTGGGTGCTGTCCCTCCATCCCTTGGCAATTGTCTCTCTCCATGGTTCCTGCAGCTCCTTCAGGCCCTGCAAGGCCACCCTGAGCTCAGCCCAAAGCTTCTCCTCTCCAGGCTGAACAATCCCAGCTGTGCCAGCCTTTCCTCCCAGCAGAGCTGCTCCATCCCTCTGCTCATCCTGCTGCCTCCTCTGGGCTCTCTGCAGCAGCTCCAGCTCCTCCCCGAGCTGGGACAGGGCTGGATGCAGGATCCAGGTGGGGTCACACCTGAGGGGGCACAGGGACACAATCCCAATCCCTTTGCTGATCCCACACTGGGCACGGGGGGCTCTGGACTGGGGCAGGTCCAGCTCTCCCAGGGCTGCTCCATCTGCTCATCCCAGCCTGGATTCATCCCAGGGTTGTCCCAGTCCAGGTTCAGCACCAGCTCTCACTTTTCCCAAAGGATTTGAGGCCAGGGGCTCCCGTGGGACCCAGCAGGAGCTGCTGCCAGTGGAGTTCCAAGGAGAGCAATTCCTGCCCCTCTCCAGCCCTGCCCAGACTTTCATCGCCCCAATTTCCTAAGAGGGAACAACATTGTCTGCCGTGCCCTGAGGGCAGCGTTGTGAAAATAAAGGAATGGCAGTTGGGAAAATAAAGGAATGGCAGTTGTGCAAATGAAGGGATTGCAGTTGTGCAAATGAAGGGATTGCAGCTGTGAAAATGAAGGGATTGCATTTGTGAAAATGAAGGGATTGCAGTTGTGCAAATGAAGGGATTGCAGCTGTGAAAATGAAGGGATTGAAGCTGTGAAAATGAAGGGATTGCAGTTGTGCAAATGAAGGGATTGCAGCTGTGAAAATGAAGGGATTGCAGTTGTGAAAATGAAGGGATTGCAGCTGTGAAAATGAAGGGATTGCAGTTGTGCAAGGCCAGGGGAGCAGCTTTTCAGAGGTGTTTGCTCAAGTACAGGTGAATATGTTGGGCAAGAGAAACAAACACTCCCAGCCATGCTGGGCCTCCTTATTCCAAACTCCATTTAAACCTCTGGCTGCATTTCTGGGCTCCTGGAGAAACTGAGGAGTCTCCAGGCCTTGGAAAAGCCTTGGAATGACATCCAAAAAAAAAGCAGTAAGGAAGTGAACAACTGCATATTTAAGGGAATGAGGAAGTTTAGTGTGGGAGATAAGGAATTTGTTTGGAGGCAATGGGAACTGTGTGCTGTAAATAATGTTTGCTGACACCGTGCATGGTTGTGGGAAAACAAACTTTGGAAAAGTTGTTGGGAGAGTGTGGCTGGTGCCACGTGTGGAGAGAGCATGGGCTGGAGGAAAAACCTCCCAGGGTTGTGAAATTAAAAACTCTCATCTGGGGGTGTTGATAAATGAGGAAAACGAGGTTCTGCAACCCTGCTGTGGGTTTGAAGGGAATCATTCCCTGTGCAGAGTCCTGGCTTGTTTGGAAAATAATAAAGAAAGGGATTGTGTGGCAAGATGGAGCCAGGTGGGATCAGCCCCAGGGAACAGGGACAGGAGGAGAGGGAACGGCCTCAGGCTGGGCCAGGGCAGGCTCAGCTTGGACAGCAGCAGGAATTTCCCCATGGAAAGGGAGCTCAGGCCTTGGCAGGGGCTGCCCAGGGAGCTTTGGAGTGCCCATCCCTGCAGGTGGCACCTGGAGGTGGCACTCAGGGTGACAAGGTGGCCGTGGGGCACAGCTGGGACTGCAGGGGCTGGGAGGGCTTTGCCAGCCCCGGGGATTCTGGAATTCCATGAACATTTCAGTGCTGAACTTGAGGAAGGCTCTCCTAAGGATGTGTGTTTTCCCCAAGATTTAGAATGAAATTCCCTCGGGTTGATGGCAGAAGATAAAACCGTGACACAGATAAACTGAATTCCAGGCTTCAGTTAAATTTTAAGATCCTGGGAACAGCAAAGCTCTCCAGAGGAAAATTCCTTCCAGTGATATGATAATTTACCACCTCCAACTCTCCTCCTGGGAAACAGCACAAGGAAATCAGCTGCACCTTTCAGAACAAACAGGAAACAGAATTTTACAATTTTACCTGAGCTCCGTGCCTGTCACACCCAATTTCATCCCAAATCGTCGAACTTTGCTGTGGTGACAGATCCAGAAAAATCCCCTTGTGCTGTGTCACCCCTTGGCAACTTCTCCCAGTCCCAGTTGGACCCGGTGGATGTTGGTTTCTCTTCCAGCTTCCCCCTTTGCAGAACCCTCGGGGTTTGAGATGCATTTCAGAATTTTTTTTTTATTCCAAACTCACGGCCCCGAGTGGGCCTGGCTGCCTCCCAGGCCGTGTGTGTGAGAATTGCTTTTTTATTCCTCTTTGGAATGTGGTCAATTTATAAGCTCTCCCCACACCCTTTCTCTGCAGGAGTCATTCATTTCTTTGTGAGCTTTGCTGTTAAACTGTGCATAATTTGGGGTTTTTTACTGTTCTCCCCCCGCTTTGTGAGTTTTGAAAAGATGTTAATTTTCCTTTTGTTGTTTTCTGTTGACCACTTAATCCTTTCCCATTCCAATTGTTTTTCTTATTGCTCCCCTCCAACTTTTCTGTTGTTTGAAACAGTCTGTCATCCCAAACTCGCCTTTGTTCTCCCAACAATGATTTTGGGAGCGTCCCTGCCGAGGAACATTCCAAATGTGTGTGTGGCTGTGGATGGGGGATTTTGGCCTTCCCTGCTCTTCCAGCCTCTTCTTTCCTTGGTCTGGGCTATCAGCAGATCCAAGCAGCTCCAGCCCTTCCCTTGGAATCCGATTGCCAGGCACAATCACCACGAGCTGGATGTCCCTCGGACTCCAGCAGGGGTGGATTTATTTTTGCGGTTTTGGGCTGAGCACGGCTCCACCTGAGCTCAGAAAAATTCGTTTAAGTCTTCCCAAACCTCCCAGCAGCTCTGCAAACGTTCAGGGGCTGTGTCCTTATCCTTCCTACGAACTGGAAGAGATCCAAAATCGTGACTCATTCCCTCAAAAAGAATGGAGAATAGGCTGAAATCCCTGGGGATATTTTCTGATCAGAGGGGAAGTCCAGATATTTATCAGGTACTAAAATATTTTCGTTTCAGTTCAAAGAATTTCACTTCAAAAGACCTCGGTCCCTCCTAACCATCTCCAAAGGTGTGGGAATCACAGTTGGGGGGGAATTCTGAGAATTCTGGGGTGGCAAGGGCTGGATCTTAAAGATATTTGGGTGCCCAGGGTTAGGTAACAGCAATATTATCTCCCTGAGCCTAAAGTGGAGATCCTTAACTCAATTCTGTCAGGAAAATTAATCCACAAACACCAGGGGTTTATGTCCAAAAAGGAGACAGAGGAATCCTTTTTGATTTATTCGAATAAAGGGAGAGGCCATGGGACATTCCCCTGGGGTCTCTCCAATTTTTAGAGGACTCAGCCTCCTTTTATCCCAATTTCCCATCCACATTTCCCTCTCTCTTTCCCCATGGGCTGAGGTCCTTGAGAGGCACAGACTTCCCTGAGATTCCCCTCTAATGTACAACCCTCCCTTTTCATTTTTAATTCTTACAGAATTCACAGTTTTCCCCCGTTGCTTCTTCCATCTTTCAATACCCAATGTCATTGATCAGCAGCCCCACAGTTTGTTTGTAAAGGCAAATCTCTTTATTTCCATTATCAATCAGTGCAATCCATCCCATTGTTTCTTTTCTCTCTCAGTGCTGGATTGATCTCCCAGCAGATCCACAGCTCGTTTGGAAAGACAAATCCAACATTGCTCTCAATTCCAATCCAGACCCTGCAGGAATTCAATAACTGAAGAGCCACTGGATGAAAATGGGGCAGGGGGTGCTGTCCCATTATTGTGGGACAATAATTATTTATTGTGTCCAGGTGGATGAGTGGAAATGCCAAACAGGAGGAGAGGATTTAGGACTGTGGCTTCTGCAGGCAGAGAGAAGCCTCTGGAAAAGAGACAGAGTCTTTTTTTTGGGATGGGTGGAATTTAATGAACCTGCTTGGAAGGTCCTGGAACCTCCTGGGTTCCAACCTCTTGCTGTTGGATTCATTTCCATGGATATTTATTGAAGGAGTGGGATCTGAAAGTCTTGGTACCCACACCATGTTCTGCTGACTGCTGTAAGAGCTCAGCATTTCCAGGTGTGTTTTATCCTGGGTGGATTCCCTGGAATGGGAATCACTCAGCTGCTCCAAAAATTGGGTTCTTTTAGGAGAATTCATCACCCATGTTTGCCATTCCCACCCAAAATTATTTCATTCCTCTAAAAGCAAATTTGGGTTTGACCACGAGGCTTTTAAACGAGTGACCTTCCACCAAACCATCCTGGACAAGAATTCCTGAGGGAATGCTGCAGAACACCAACCATTCCATGCAGGATCCGTGTCTGAGGATTGGAACTGGATTACAGAGGGCAGGTTCTCACCCTCACCATGGAAAGCTGGAAATCTTGGGAGAAATCCCCTTTTTCCTGGGCATTTAAGCCCACAGGTTTGGAGCAGCTGAGGTTGGGCAGTTGTGGTGACATCCCCCTGCAAGGCTGCAGTGCCATGGAATGGTTTGGAAGCACCTGAAGGATCTTCCATCCCAGCCCTGCCATGGCAGGGACACCTCCCACTGTCCCAGGTGCTCCCAGCCTTGTCCAAGCTGGGCTTGGGCACCTCCAGCTTCTCCCACCCCACCACCCCAGCCTGTACAAAACTGCAGAAATCCCATTTGCCAGGGAAGGGTTTGTTTTTTTTTTAATTCCCTATATTTGTTTCAATTCCCTAAGGATCCTCCCAGCCCTGGTTTGGACAACTCTGAGTCCCAGGTGAGGAGTCAAATTTTACCTGGAGGGAACTTTAAACCCTGGGGGTGTCTCTGAGCTGGTGACAATTTCTCCAGGATTCTGGCTCCATGGGAGCTGCTTCACTCAGGACATGTCACAGAATTCCAGACTGGTTTGGACTGGGAAGGACACAAATCCCACCCAGTGCCACCCCTGCCATGGCAGGGACACCTCCCACAGTCCCAGTGTCCAGCCTGGCCTTGGGCACTGCCAGCTTCTCCTACTCCAACCCTTTCCACAACTGGACACATCCCACCTGCAGGAAAAGGTTTTTCTCCTTCCCTGAAATTGTGTCAATTCCCTAAGGATCCTCCCAGCCCTGGTTTGGACAACTCTGAATCCCAAGTGAGGAGCAAAACTTTACCTGGAGGGAACTTTAAACCTTGGGGGTGTCCCTGAGCTGGTGACAAACTGAGCTTTGAGAACTGAGCAGCAATTTCTCCAGGATTCTGGCTCCGTGGGAGGGGATTTTTCCAGGACACGAGGTCGGGAATCACACCCTGCCGCAGCCCAGGAGCTGTCCCGTGGCAGATCCAATCTTCCCTCAGTAAATTCATTAAGTGCACAAACACAAAGACTCCCTTTGGACAATTAGGACCACGAGGGAGGGGTTTGGGAAGATGATTGCTCCCTCCTGGGAAGAGATGAAAGCCTCCAGTGGGAAAAAGAAGAGATTTTTGCTGATAGATCTTCAGATTAAACCCGAGGGGCTGCTTGAGCTGGAAGCCTGCCTTCTGTTTTCTATCAATAACTGGATTTCAAATGCTTGGCTCCCACTCCTGTTTGTAGGTAATGCTTCTCTGTTCAGCTCCCTCTGCTTTCTTGGAGGTGGATTAGGACATAATTAAATATGAGGAACTCTAACGAAAACCATGGGTCTATCAAAGCAAATTAATTGCAGGGTCTGGTTTGGAACTTGGGAGAATCACTGCAAACAATGGATTTGTTCCATCTTCCCTGAGTGCTTCACTTCTGCCCTGTCTATTTACAGCAGAATCCTTGGGATTTGCTGCGAGCCAGCAGAAAAATCATAATTTTCTTGTGCAAACACAAAGGAGAGGGAGCTCCTCATGTTTATTCATGCCTCTGTGGCAACTACTTGGTGTAAAGTCTCCTTAAGGCCCTCTTTCACTACTAGAGATGGAAAAGAGGAGCCTTCTTGGAAATGCAAACCAGGGAATTCCTCTCCTGTTGCAGCTGCAGTCAGAGTTTGTTAAATGGCAAAGAATTCGTGCCTGGCTAATGGGGCATCACTAAAGATTCCCTGGGTTCGTGCAGAGACAGAAATTCGGGAGGAATGAGAGCCAGGGGTGGTTTGGTGCGTGGCTCCATGGGCAAGTCCAGCTGGCACTTCCCCAGGCTGCCCGTGGAAAGGCAGAGCTGCTCTGGGGGACAGGGCAGGGAGAAGTTCCTGCCAAAGACAAACGTTCAAATGTGAGAAGAACTGAAAACGGAGGCGATGCTGGGAAAGAAAGGTCTTCGTGTTTTTGAGATAAATTTGAATGAGTCTCCATCCATCCCATCTTTGCCTGTCCCCAGCCCCTCCTTTTGTGATTGCCACATCTGGAGAGGCTGAAGAGCAGCTGGAACGGAGACAAAGGAGGGTTTGGCTGCCCCAAATCCCATTCTCTCAGTTCCTGTGGCTGCTGGAATTCGGGATGTGCTTCTGGCTGGGTTTGCACTGGGAGGTGTGTGTGTGTGTGTTAGTGAAGGGCTTTGGAGCTGCTTTCCTTCCCTTTGTGGCTGTTTCATTATTGGAAAGGAGAGGGAAATGTTTGCTCCCTGGGCAGAGCTGCTGGATCCCTGGGAAGGAGGAGGAGGAGGAGGAGCAGGGAAGCATCCACCTGGATTTCTGCTGCTTTTGGACAGCTCTTGGCGTGCCTGGCTTTCCCAAATATCCACACTGGGGTTGGGATTCGAGGAGATTTGAGGAAATCTCCCATCCTTGGGCTGCTGGCAGGGAGAGGACAGTGGGACACCCAGCCCTGGAGCTTTTCACCATGCAGCTGCAAATCCTCTGGGAATTCTCTGGCTTTTCCGTGGGGAAATGAGGGCAAACAAAAATCCACTCCAATCCTGGATGTGGCTTTCCTTTCCTCAATTTGTTTGCTGAGTCCACTTCCCTGGCTCCCTGCACACTGAGCACAATATTATGAACAGAATGATGAGCAGAAACCTCCCTGAGTTCTCCAGGTTTCCTCTCCCTTTCTGCAAACAGGGATAGATTTGTCGTGGAATTTCGTGGGAGGAGAATCAGCCTTGAGCACTGAATTATCAGCTGTTTATAAAGACCAATTCCATTGATTATTTCTCCTTTGGCCTGGTCATGATTTGTGCTAAAAGCACTCCCAGTTTAACCCAGTTTCCAGAGGTGGGATGTGGAAAGCCGGGTTAATTGTGAATTATCAAATATTCGGGGAAAATATTCCTCCCTGGCAGGGTGGGCAGGGCTGGCACAGGGTGCCCAGAGCAGCTGTGGCTGCCCCTGGATCCCTGGAATGTTCAGTTCCAGGTGGGACATTGGGACAGTGGGAGGTGTCCCTGCCATGGCAGGGCTGGCACTGGGGGGGATTTGGGGTCCCTCCCAACCCAAACCATTCCAGGATTCTGGGATCTTTTAGGATTCAACGTTATTTTGTTTTAACCAGAGCTTTGGGGAATTTAATCTCTCGATTTTTAAGGTGCAAAAGTGAACACGGAGCTGTTTGCTTGACCCAAGCAGAGCCAGAACAGATCTTGAAAATAAAATCTTCAACCCTTTAGGAGGATGGAGGAGCTCTGCTGGGAGGAAAGGAGGGACAGGAACAGGGAATGGAGGGACAGGAACAGGGAATGGAGGGACAGGACACAGGGAATGGAGGGACAGGACACAGGGAATGGAGGGACAGGAACAGGGAATGGAGGGACAGCACCCAGGGAATGGCTTCAAAGTAGGATTTGATGGGATCTTGGGAATTAGGAATTGTTCCCTGGGAAGGGTTGGGATGGAATTCCCAGATTTGCTGTGGCTGCCCCTGGATCCCTGGCAGTGCCCAAGGCCAGGTTGGACACTGGGACAGTGGGAGGTGTCCCTGCCATGGCAGGGCTGGGATGGGATGATCCCTAAAATCCCTCCCAGCCCAGCCCATCCATAATTCCGTGTTTCTCTAATCCAGCTGCACACGGATTTTCCCCCAGCTTTGGTTGGTTCTCAGAGGATCCATCAGGCCCAGCTGCAGCTGCAGGGCCATCGATTCCAGGAGCATTCCAGGGGAAAGGAGAGGCCAGGGGAAGGTGTGACCTTGCAGCATCATCCTCTGCTCATCTGCAGGATCCAACTTCAGAGAATCCCAGACTGGTTTGGGTTGGGAGAGACCCCAAATCCCCCCCAGAGCCCCCCCTGCCATGGCAGGGACACCTCCCACTGTCCCAATGTCCAACCTGGAACTGAACATTCCAGGGATCCAGGGGCAGCCACAGCAAATCTGGGAATTCCATCCCAGGGAACAATTCCCAATTCCCAAAATCCCATCAAATCCTGCTCTGAAGCCATTCCCTGTGTGCTGTCCCTCCATCCTTGTCCCCAGTCCCTCTCCAGCTCTCCTGGAGCCCCTTCAGGCCCTGCCAGGGGCTCTGAGCTCTCCCTGGAATCTCCTCTCCTTCTCTTCTCTTCTCTTCTCTTCTCTTCTCTTCTCTTCTCTTCTCTTCTCTTCTCTTCTCTTCTCTTCTCTTCTCTTCTCTTCTCTTCTCTTCTCTTCTCTTCTCTTCTCTTCTCTTCTCTCCTCTCCTCTCCTCTCCTCTCCTCTCCTGTCCTCTCCTCTCCTCCAGGCTGAGCAGAAGAAGAATAATCCAACAATATAATTTATTTGGAAGGCTCCTCATTCCTGGAATTTGAAAGTCAAAGTGGCTTTTTTTTCAATGAAGTCCTTGAATTTCCTTGGTAAAAATATCAGGTTTTAATTCCATTTTCTTGTCTTCCATGGGGAAAACAGAGCTAAAAAGTCTTGACTGTGCCTGGCAGCCTAAATTTACACAAACTGCACGTTGTCATCTGCCTGCCTGAATTTTTGGGATTATATTTTATTTTCATTGTGGAAAACTGGAAAAGAATCCATGGAGAGGACTGAAAAATTCAGTGGAAGACTGAAAATGAATTGAATTCAAATGAATTAAAATATGTGTGTAAGTGTAACAAATTCAGCAAATGTGGCTTTTGTAACATAAAACAAACCTGGAACTCCAAGCGTGTCCTGAAAATAATCCCTGGCTTAGTTTCTGCTGGAACAACATTAGCTCAGACTAATTTTAGGCTGGCTCTGGGATCCAGAGTGAAAAACCTGCTGCCCAGCACGATCCTGGACACGGGAATCAGGCTCCTGCTCCCAACTTCCTTTTGGAAGAACCTCTCCCCTCCCCTTTCCCATCTGCTGGGAAAATTTGGATGCTTTGAGACATCCTGTGTTGGTTTGACTCCCTGAGAAAAACGGGATTAGGTAAGGAATGGAATGAAGATTTTTTTCTGGGATCACTGGGATTTGCTGCAGGGATTTGTTAATTAAATTGGATAAAATTGTTCCGTGTGTGGTTTTTTTTCTGTGTGAGAGAAATAAAGGGAAATGTGGTGTGACAAGCTATATAATTTCCAAAATATTAGGATTCTGTGTCTACTCCCAGGATGTGTTTCCCTGGAATTCTTTATCGTTTCTGGCATTTTTTGTGCCTCACAGCATCATCATTCCTCCCTTACACTGAGTGTTGGGAAGAAATTCCTCCCTGGGAAGGTGCTGAGGGACTGGGATGGAATTCCCAGAGATTCCCAGATTTGCTGTGGCTGCCCCTGGATCCCTGGAATGTTCATTTCCAGGTTGGAGCAGCCTGGGACAGTGGGAAGTGTCCCTGCCCATGGAATAGGATGATCCTTCAATTCCCTTCCACCCCAAACCACATCTATTCCCGTTTTTAAGGCTGGAATTTCAATAATTTGGCCCAGTTTGTTCTGGCCAAGCTCAGTGAAACTGCTCAGGATCATCTTCTAGGAAGTAAAAAAAAAATGGGAATTTTATTTAACAGGAATTTTCTGCTTCCCAGGGCTTCCTGTCTTGCTGGCAGCTCTGTAATTCCCCATCATTTTTCCAGGGAATTCTCAGATTCCTGGTGCTGTCTCCTTCTCATACCAGGGATTTCCTCATATCCTGATGCTTTGGAAATCCTTAAATTTTCCAGAAATCCTTAATTTGTTAGAGATCAACAATCCTTTAGAAATCCACTATTTAACAGAAATCCCTAATTAGTCAGAAATCCCTAATTTGTCAGAAATCTTCTTAATCTGTGTTTTCCACCTTGTCTTTTCCCTGGGAATATGAAATCTGAGTTCCCTCTCCCTCTGTGAACACACAAATTACATCCCCACAGATCTGACACTTCTCTGGGATTTCCCACATTCCTGCTTGGAAAATCACCCCTTTTACTCCTCTAATTTATTTTTATCACCTTTATCCCTCATCACTCAACATTCCCATGGATTCCTGAGCTTTCCCTGCTCCACTCCACTCGTCCTTAGTTCTGTTTTGGCTCCCAAAATGTGCACGAGCCCTGTTTGATGTCCTGGGCTCCATTTTGCATCCAGAGGCTGCATCCAGAATTTTCTTTGGAATTCTGTGGCTTTCCAGTGCACGTTTAATGGGCCGTCCATCACTCTTCCCAATTTTCCTGCATCCAGAATTTTCTTTGGAATTCTGTGGCTTTCCAGTGCCCTTTTAATGGACTGTCCATCACTATTCCCAATTTTCCTGCATCCAGAATTTTCTTTGGAATTCTGTGGCTTTCCAGTGCCCTTTTAATGGGCCGTCCATCACTCTTCCCAATTTTCCTGCATCCAGAGTTTTCTTTGGAATTCTGTGGCTTTCCAGTGCCCTTTTAATGGGCTGTCCATCACTATTCCCAATTTTCCTGCATCCAGAATTTTCTTTGGAATTCTGTGGCTTTCCAGTGCCCTTTTAATGGACTGTCCATCACTATTCCCAATTTTCCTGCATCCAGAGTTTTCTTTGGAATTCTGTGGCTTTCCAGTGCACTTTTAATGGACTGTCCATCACTATTCCCGATTTTCCTGCATCCAGAATTTTCTTTGGAATTCTGTGGCTTTCCAGTGCACTTTTAATGGACTGTCCATCACTATTCCCAATTTTCCTGCATCCAGAATTTTCTTTGGAATTCTGTGGCTTTCCAGTGCCCTTTTAATGGACTGTCCATCACTATTCCCAATTTTCCTGCATCCAGAATTTTCTTTGGAATTCTGTGGCTTTCCAGTGCACTTTTAATGGACTGTCCATCACTATTCCCAATTTTCCTGCATCCAGAATTTTCTTTGGAATTCTGTGGCTTTCCAGTGCACTTTTAATGGACTGTCCATCACTATTCCCAATTTTCCTGCATCCAGAATTTTCTTTGGAATTCTGTGGCTTTCCAGTGCCCTTTTAATGGACTGTCCATCACTATTCCCAATTTTCCTGCATCCAGAATTTTCTTTGGAATTCTGTGGCTTTCCAGTGCACTTTTAATGGGCTGTCCATCACTATTCCCAATTTTCCTCCTGGAAAACTCCTTCCAGCTGCTGGACTCTGATCTCTTGATTTCCATTATTTCTTTGCTGCTGTTCCCACAGTTCCTTTTCCTTGGAATACTGAAAACTCTGTCCCTTCATCCCAGTTATCTCCCAGTTTGTCACTTGTCCCTCGTTTGGACCTGGGCAAAAGGCCCAGCCAAGCCACCCCAACCTTCTCCAAATCCCACCCCAAGCTGCCCTCAGCTGCTCCAGGCACTTTTCCCATGGAATTCCTTGGCCAAGAATTTTCCATGTCCCATCAGATATTCTTGGGAAAACTCCTTTGTCCTTCCCTCCTTTTTAAAATGGATTTAGGAGTTTTTTTTAAAGTGAGATTGGTGCCATTTTTCCACTTTTTTCCAGCTCTTTTACCAGCTTTTTTTTTTTTTTTTTTTTTCCAGCTTTTTAACCTGTTTTAACCAACAATCTCCTTTTTTTTTTTTTTTTTTTTTGAATCATGGATCTCTCTCTCCTGGATGAACCTCCACGATTATTCCTGCTTTTCCTTCCTGTAGTGCTGCTCTAAATTGTGATTTTTGACCATGTTGGGCCTTTAAGGAATGATCTCCCCACTGGATAATCCAAATCCTGCTCTCCATCGTGTCCCTGAGCTCCCCAGAGCTACAGAAACCCAGAGGAAACTGATGTTTGGAGAAATTAATCCCTAAAACTTCTCTCCCTCTTCTTTTCCGGGGTTTGTTTTGGGTTTGTTGTTGTTTGCTTCGTAACCACCAACAACACAAAAAGAGCCCTGGATTATCCCACCAAAATTCCTGCAATTAAAGCTCTCTCTCCTTCTCAATTAGCAGATTCCTAATTTAAGGGGGAAACAGCTCCTTTTGCTTCTGCTTAAATTCTTGGATACTTAAAAAAAAAAAATCGGATTCCTAATGGGAATGGTTTCCTCCCACTGTGGATTTCCCAGGTGGATTTTGTAGAGCTGCACTTGGGGCCAGGCTCTGGAACATCCCTGAAATCCTTCATTTAAGGATAATAATCCTGCAAATGAAGAGCCCAGGCTCAGTTTCACCAGGAATTTTCCTCTTGCTCAAGGTTATGGTTTTGGGCAAGCCAAAATTCTATTTACAGGTTAAGAAATTGGGTGATTTTTCCAGATTTTTTTTCTCTGTTAAACAGAGCTGGAATAAAAATGTCCTCTCAGAGATGTCTGGGTGTCCCTTGGTCACCTCTCTCTTCCTCTGGGATTATTTCTGATCCCTTTCCCTTCTTACACTGCTCATAAAAAATATTTTTACATATTTTAATATATGTTTAGTGAGGATTCCTTCACTTTTTTTTTTCCCACCCTCTTTATTTGTTTCCCACTTCCACATTCTTGGAATCAGGCTGAAGAGAATAAGGAATCACAGAATGGTTTGGGTTGGAAGGGATGTAAAAGATCATCCAAAAAACAACCACCTGTTGAACTTGGGGTCTGAATTTAATCCCTGCCCTTCACAATCACCTCCAAAACACTTCAAGCAAAGTATTCCTCACTTTGGGATTGCATTTGGATCTCAATCCTACAGAAAAATGAAATATCTCAAGGAATTTTAAGGACAGGCTTTGTAACAGGGCCTGTAGGGTGAGGGATTTTAAATTAAAAATTATTTCAGATCAGATACAAGGAAGAATTTTTTTTACAGTGAAGGTGGAAAAATACTGGAAAATATTTTCCAGAGGGGTTGTGGATGCTTCACCCACATGGATGGAGTTTTAGGATCTTGGAGGTGTTTCTGTTTATTACAGAGGGGAGACTGAGCTAGAAAATCCCTTCCAAACCATTCCATGATTTCATGGAAAAACTTTAGACCCTCCATGATTTTCTCCTGGTGAGGGATGGTGTCCTGGGTGACACTGTAAAGATGTGCCCAAAGTGTGGATTCTGTCCCCAGCTGTTCACCCAGCTGTGGCAGTGATCCTGATCCCTGGGGGGATCTCTGCTGTTCATGTTCCAGCTGTTCACCCAGCTGTTGCAGGGTTCTTTCTCTTCCCCACAGCCCATCCTCCCTCCAGGAGATCTCTCCTGTCCATGGCCATGCAGTCCCAGGGCAGGGCTGATCAAATTCCATCATCCCATGGGGAGATGCTCCAGCCAGGGCAGGAGCCGAGCATTTCCTACCCAGATCAAAGGGGAGATTTGGAACAGCAGAGCAGCCTTTTCCCACTGGATCCCAGAGGAAAACCAGAGCCTTTCTCCAGGATCTCTGCTCCAACAGGATCCCTTCACCTGGGCTGCTCCCACCACCCTGACTAGCAGAGTGTCAGCTTGGATTCTCACTCTGACACTGCTTTTCTTTTCTACTACTGCATGTATTTTATTTTTCTCTTTTTTTCCTATTAAATTGTATTTCTGACTTGGAGTCTCCCACTGGTTCTGCTTTCAAACCATTACAGATGGGACGAGAGGCCTTCCCAGATGTGTGAAATCAGGAATGTGGGGAAATGGCAGCAATTCCTGAGGCTTTGTCCATCTGCTGAGGGATGGGGAAGTGCAGGTGTGCAAAGGGAACCCTGTGGCCATGAGGAAATTGGGATGGAAGAGAAATTGGGGATGAGAAGGGCAGAGGGAGAGCTCAGACTCAGCTCAGTGTCCTGCTTGGGAACTTCCAACTTCATCCTAATCCTTCCTGCTCCTCCCAGGTGTGAAAAACGAGCTTCACTTTTCTGGGAATTTTAAAAGGTTTAATAAAAAAAAAAAAAGACAAATAGGAGACAAAGGCAATAAAGCAAAGGGTTAATGGCTGGGTGCTGGGCATTTAGCCAAGAGCACACCTTAACTCAGAAAACACTTCTTTAAATGCATCAACCTGTTGCATATTCATAGACCTTCATGCATTATTCAAAATAAATCCCCCCAACCTGCAAATCTATTTTTTTTTCTTTCTTTCTTTGTGGCTCTATCCTGTTGCACACTCCCTGATCAATAAATTCCTTCCCTGGAGTTCTGGTTCCATCACCCCTCTCTTCAACCAGATAGTGCAAGGATGTGAAGAATTTCCTGATTATCTTTTTACCATTCTCTGAGTGAGTTACATGAACAAAAGCTTTTTACATCACCACGTCCAAGAAAAAAAAAATCATACTACTATTTCTAAGTTTTGTTAATGGCAGAACTAAAATAAAATATATTCATACAGCAAAGTTTTCCAACATGATACATAGAGCATTCATTTGAATATTTGCAAAAAAACAATAATAGATTATGTACTTATAACACAGGGAGTGCCTGATGTGCCCTCAGTGGGAATTCCCAGTCTCAGGAGCATGGAGGAATTACCCAGCTGGGGCTCCTGGAATGGGAATGGGATGATCCTGATGGGGTCTGTGGTGTGTGCAGGGATCCCAGAGAGGCAGGAGCTGGACCAGCCCCTCGGGAATACATCCCTGGATGGAGGAGCACACAGGTGAGTGCTGCTGGGGGGGGTTGGCATCGTCCCAGCCCAGGTTGGTGGCTGTGGTGGGGACAGGGATGTTCTCTGTGGTCCAGGAATTGGGATGTTCCTGCTCTGCCAGTCTTGGGAGCAGCACCAGGAGAAAACCCCAAAATGGGGAATTTCTGCACTGTGGTCACTGCCCTGCAGAGAGAGAGAAAGGACAGCAGCACACACGGAGCTCTGTGGGGAAAAAAAACCAATTTATTGTACAGCCAGCCCGGATTTAAAGTGTGTCAGTGCAGCCAGGACAGGACAGGAGCTCATGGGACAATTGGGACAAACATCCCTGGGACAGCACCTCAGGATGTGTCCCACGGCAAAGACACCAGGGGTTAATGTTGGTGATGAATTCCACTCTGTTTGTCACCGTGTTGTCACCCTGGGACACTCCTCCCTAACTGAAGCTGCAGTCAGCTTGGCAGCCTGGGAATGGAGCTGAGAGTCAGGAGAAATCCAGGCCTGGAGAGAATTCCCAAGCTGTGATTCCCCAGCTCTGTGAATGTGTGTGTCCACACTGCTTCCCCACTGTCCTGCGTGCTCAGCTTTGAGCTGGTTCAGAGAATCACAGAATTATGGAATATCCTGAGTGGGAATAAACCCCCAGGGATCACCCAGTCACAGACACCCCCAAAATCCCAGCCTGGGCATCCCTGGCAGCTCCTGGAGCTCTGTGCCCATTCCCTGGGGAGCCTGGGCAGTGCCCAGCACCCTCTGGGGGAAGAGCCTTGCCCTAAAATCCATCCTAAATCCCTCCTGGCCCAGCTCCAGCCTCTCCCTGGGTGCTGTCAGGTCACAGGAGCTGTTCCATGTTTGATCAGTCTTGGGGAATTCACCTTCCCAAGGAGGTGGGAGCAGCAGAGATGTGAACACTACACAGAATTCCTTGTTTATCCTGGGGTCTCCCTGTGTGCTCAGACATCCCAAACTCTGAGAATGTGTTGGTTTTTTGTTTTTTTTTTCCTAATCACCAAAAGTTTTGGTGGA
The DNA here is from genome assembly GCA_037013685.1 of Acridotheres tristis. Lineage (NCBI taxonomy): Eukaryota > Metazoa > Chordata > Aves > Passeriformes > Sturnidae > Acridotheres > Acridotheres tristis. The sequence goes on from CM072884.1 coordinate 113,719,156, forward strand.
TGTTAAAATGTTAAAATTTTTCCATCCGCTTTGCTGACAGCCAGAAAGTTCCTTTCCTTGCAGGAGAGGAGATCTCAGGAATCATTCTGCCAGGGGCTACAAAACATCACAGTCAATCCCTGCTTCTCTCTTGGAAACCAGCAGCTCTGAAATGGAGTCCTGGATGCAGAGCTGCCTTCAGGGCAGCACAAGCTCTTTATAACAGGCCAGAACAAAATAAATATTATTGGATTGGAAAATCCATTTACTTTTCCCAGCTTAATGTAAAAATGGAACAAATCAAGGGTCAACTCCCAATGTTCTAAGAACCACTTGTTTCAAAGAACAAACCCCTCCAGCTTGTTCACCTTTAATCCTCTTTGGATTAGTCCCTGCCTGCTCTGGAATTGAGACTTCAAATTCAAATTTCACTGGACTGAAGCTGGGATATCCTTTGACCTGCTGGACAGAGCCCAGAGGAGGCAGCAGGATGAGCAGAGGGATGGAGCAGCTCTGCTGGGAGGAAAGGCTGGCACAGCTGGGATTGTTCAGCCTGGAGAGGAGAAGCTTTGGGCTGAGCTCAGGGTGGCCTTGCAGGGCCTGAAGGAGCTGCAGGAACCATGGAGAGAGACAATTGCCAAGGGATGGAGGGACAGCACCCAGGGAATGGAGGGACAGCACCCAGGGAATGGAGGGACAGCACCCAGGGGATGGAGGGACAGCACCCAGGGAATGCAGGGACAGCACCCAGGGAATGGAGGGACAGCACCCAGGGAATGCAGGGACAGCACCCAGGGGATGGAGGGACAGCACCCAGGGGATGGAGGGACAGCACCCAGGGAATGGAGGGACAGCACCCAGGGAATGGAGGGACAGCACCCAGGGAATGGAGGGACAGCACCCAGGGGATGGAGGGACAGCACCCAGGGAATGCAGGGACAGCACCCAGGGAATGGAGGGACAGCACCCAGGGGATGCAGGGACAGCACCCAGGGGATGGAGGGACAGCACCCAGGGGATGGAGGGACAGCACCCAGGGGATGGAGGGACAGCACCCAGGGAATGGAGGGACAGCACCCAGGGGATGGAGGGACAGCACCCAGGGAATGGCTTCAAAGCAGGATTTGATGGGATTTTGGGAATTAGGAATTGTTCCCTGGGATGGAATTCCCAGATTTGCTGTGGCTGCCCCTGGATCCCTGGAATGTTCAGTTCCAGGTTGGACATTGGGACAGTGGGAGGTGTCCCTGCCATGGCAGGGCTGGGATGATCCTTAAAATCCCTTCCAACACCAACCATTCAGTAATTCCATGATACAGGAAGGCAAAACCAGCCCTGAGCCAGGGTTAGAGGGTGCCTTGAAGTTCAATCCCCCCTCACTCATCACATCCTTCCAGTCTCCAAATTCCCAAGGACAATCAGGGTTTGTCATTCCATGGGAATTGACCTGGGCCACCACAACATTCCCTGAGCAGAGACCCCAAGAGAAGATGGGACCATCCTGGAAGATGCTTCTGGAGGGAGGATGGAGCATTGTTTGGAACTGAATGGAGCAATCCTGATCTGCTCTGCCACCCTGAAATACCTTTGTAATTCAGGTCTGAGTGTGTCTTAACAAAGCTGGGCTCAGGGTGTGGGAGGCACCATTGGTTGAGTTTTTTTGCACTCCAGTATCATGTCCTGAGTTTTTTCTGATTATTACATGAATTACTGAAAAGAAAATCCCCACAAAAATATCCCAGAAACATCTGGAAAGGTGAGAAAAGAGCCCCATCCCCACCAAACTGGATTTTACTGGTGAATGATGAGCCAGGAGTATTTTCCAAAGGGCTCCATCGATTTGGAATTCTCCCTGGGCTTTGCCAAACTGTCCCCGAGGTGCAGGAGATGGGTGGCCACCTCCTGCAAGGATTGTCCCCACATTTTTTGGGCTCCTGTTGCCAGAGCCCCACAGCTCCCACTCCCCCCTGAAGGATCAGCAGCTGCAGGAGATGGTGACAATTTTTCCAGAGGCAGATTTGGGTTGGGATTTCACTTTTTGTGTGCTCACAGGGGCTGCTTTCCTGGCAAATGGAGCTCGGTGGAGCTCCTCCCTCTGCTCTCCGTGCCTGTGAACATCTCCCAGATGTGGAGCCCTGGACAAATTTAGCTCTGCACGGGGGTTTGTGGCATCCCAGCACGTAGACAGGGTTTTCCTGCAGGGAATGGGGAGCCTGGGATTATCCTGGACAGGAGGAGGATCCATTTGTGTTGTGCTGTGAGAACCATTTCTCATGTGACCTCTGCAGTGGTGGGGAGGGCCAGGCAGGAGCAAACAGCAGCTAAATTTGGCAGAGGCCTTAAAAACATTCCCCATTTTGTTGGACAGACGTCCATGAGATGGGAAAGAAGTTTTCCCTGCTTATTAGGAAACTTCAACCCATGGAAATCCTTCTCCAGCACTGAAGCTGGGTGGATTTTCCAGCAGTTTCTCCCAAGCTGCACATCCATATCTTCATCACCCACTGCTGTGTTTTTAATTTGTGTATCCTCAGGATCTCATCTGGTGGTCCCATCACAACAGCCAAGCCTGGGGGTTGCTTTGAAGTTGCACCTGGCACTTCTGAGTCATCCCAGTAGGCAAGGCTGGAGCTGGGAAAGGGCTGGAATGTGCAGCTCGTTAGTTTAACGTTGATATTTTCAGCTCGGTGGAGGCAGCTGGGAAATGTCTGAAGTGCAGCAGGTTCCTGACGGGGGGGCAGATTTTGCTTTTTCCATCTCACTGGAGGCATCCAGAAATGTCCTTTTCTGTTCCTTTGGTCGTCCATTGGAGGCAGGATTTGCCTGGTAAAACCTGTGAGGAGTTTGAGGCTTTCCCTGTGTCCTGGGCTGGACAAAAAGCCAAAAAAAGCCGCGTGTGGACAAAAAGACACAAAAAAAAAATGCGTGGACAAAAAAACCACACAAAGCCACGTGTGCAGCAGGGCAGGGAGGGGATCCTGCCCCTCTGCTCTGCCCTCCTGAGATCCCACCTGGAATAGTGGGAACAATCCAGCACAGAAGGATGGGGAGGATGGAGCAAATCCAGAGGGGGGCACAGAGGGGACTGGAGCAGGAGCTGTGGAGCCAGACTGGGAGAGCTGGGAATGTCCAGCCTGGAGAAGAGGAGGTGGTGTGGACACATCACAGCAAATTCCAGGGTCTGAAGGGGCTACAGGGAACAAGGAAAGGGACAATTCATCGGGAACTGGAGGGACAGGACACAGGGAATGGCTCCCAAGCAGGATTTGATGGGATTTTGGGAATTAGGGATTGTTCCCTGGGAGGGGCTGGGATGGAATTCCCAGAGCAGCTGTGGCTGCCCCTGGATCCCTGGAATGTTCAGTTCCAGGTGGGACATTGGGACAGTGGGAGGTGTCCCTGCCATGGCAGGGCTGGCTCTGGGGGGGATTTGGGGTCCCTCCCAACCCAAACCATTCCAGGATTCTGGGATCTTTTAGGATTCAACGTTATTTTGTTTTAACCAGAGCTTTGGGGAATTTAATCTCTTGATTTTTAAGGTGCAAAAGTGAACACTGAGCTGTTTGCTTGACCCAAGTAGAGCCAGAACAGATCTTGAAAATAAAATCTTCAACCCTTTAGGAGGATGGAGGAGCTCTGCTGGGAGGAAAGGAGGGACAGGACACAGGGAATGGAGGGACAGGAACAGGGAATGGAGGGACAGGAACAGGGAATGGAGGGACAGGACACAGGGAATGGCTCCCAGTGCCAGAGGGCAGGGCTGGATGGGACCTTGGGAATCAGGAATTGTTCCCTGGCAGGGTGGGCAGGGCTGGCACAGGGTGCCCAGAGCAGCTGTGGCTGCCCCTGGATCCCTGGCAGTGCCCAAGGCCAGGCTGGACATTGGGACAGTGGGAGGTGTCCCTGCCATGGCAGGGGTGGCACTGGGGGGGATTTAGTCCATTCCAACCCAAAGCATTCCATGATTTGAGCCTGGCTCTGTGGGCATCCACATCTTTGGGGTCTGGCCAGCCCAGCCCAGGTGGGATCCTGCAGGAAGGGCCAGGGGCTGTTCCTGGCAGTGAGATGGTGACAGTGACCCTGTCACTCACTGACATCCCGAGGGTTTTCCAAGCCCATTCCACCTCTGTCTCCTCCATCACAGCAGGGATATCTCCCATTCCTTTCCCCTCACCTGCTCTGCAGGCAGCATTGAATTCTAACTTGTTCCTGTAGAAAAAATCTGCTCCAGGAGAGCAGGAATGTGAAAATTCTGCTAAAAACAACTCTTTTCCCACTGATAGCCATGGAGATTCCCAGAGGATACCTGCAGGGTTCCAGGGATTCTGCCCTGCCCTGTGTGATGCTCCTGCTGTCCCTGAAATCCCCAGACTCGAGGGCTGCAGCAATTCCTGGGCTCCTGCAGGATGAAAGGGCCTCCACGTGGGTGAGTTATCATTATTTGTTATTATCCTCTCCCTGATCCACTTGGGAAGACAGATGTGCATTCCTTCCCCCCCCCCACACACACTCCCTCCCTTCCCTGATGAAACATGAAAATCACTTCTTAGGGGGAAAAAAAAAAAAAAAAACAAAACACCAAAACAAAACAAAAAAACAAGCCAACCACAAAGTCACCACAATTCATCGGGAGCTCGCTGGTTCCTAATCTCTGAAAACGAGCCAGGTCAAACAGCCACAGCTCCTCTGATAAATTGTTATTCTTAGGGATTTCATCCTTCCATGGAAAAGTACTGGGCTGGCTCTGGGAGCTCCTCTCACCCTGGCAGCAGCATCCAGCAGTGGAAAATTGGAGAGATCCAGCTGCAGGGAGAGCGTTCAGGGCAGCATTTTTACATTGCTTCGGTTCTTTCTGACTCCACACACACTTCCCCGTGGAAAACGAGGCTGGGGCTTCCTGTGCTGTGCTGCCCCTCAGAAACGAGATGCTGAATGGAAGAAATAGGAAAAGAGAGCTCTGAATGTGTGGAGTGCACAGCTGGAGAGATGAGGGAGAGGGAATGCCTGGGAATTCTCCCTCCAGCAGAGCTTAGGGATAGAACTCCTGTGGAATTCCCTCTCCTTTTGAGGTGTTTATCCCTCCTCCAGTTGAATTCCCTCTCCTTTTGGGGTGTTTATTCCTACTCCTGTTGAATTCCCTCTCCTTTTGAGGTGTTTATTCCTGCTCCAGTTGAATTCCCTCTCCTTTTGAGGTGTTTATTCCTGCTCCAGTTGAATTCCCTCTCCTTTTGGGGTGTTTATTCCTACTCCTGTTGAATTCCCTCTCCTTTTGAGGTGTTTATTCCTGCTCCAGTTGAATTCCCTCTCCTTTTGAGGTGTTTATCCCTCCTCCAGTTGAATTCCCTCTCCTTTTGGGGTGTTTATTCCTACTCCTGTTGAATTCCCTCTCCTTTTGAGGTGTTTATTCCTACTCCAGTTGAATTCCCTCTCCTTTTGGGGTGTTTATTCCTGCTCCTGTGAAATTCCCTCTCCTTTTGAGGGGTTTATTCCTTTATTCCCACTCCCTGTGGGGACATTTAACAATCCTGGAGGCAGCGCTGCCTTTCCTCAGGAACACTGACCCCGGGGGCTGCTGAAGGGAGGAATTCCCAGCTGGAATTTCTGAGAGCTGTGACAGCAACAAAACGCACCAGGACCCTGGAGCAGGTGTGGATGGTTCCACTGCTCCAGGGAATCTCCAGAGGGCGATTCCCAGTGGAACTGGGGGCAGGGAAAAGTTCTGCTTTCTCCTTTTGGCTCTGAGAGGTCTCACCCCAGTGGGAGAATCAACAAATCCCAGACTGGTTTGGGTCGGGAGGATCCCAAATCCCACCCAGAGCCACCCCTGCCATGGCAGGGACAATTCCCGCTGTCCCAATGTCCAAGCTGGAACTGAACATTCCAGGGATCCAGGGTCTGGGAATTCCATCCCAGCCCCTCCCAGGGAACAATTCCTAATTCCCAAAGAAACCTCTCAGCGTGCCTGGCCTGTCTGGTTTTCCACACACTCCTTCCTCCAAGTTTTTGGGGTGCTTCCCTGCTCTGGAATTGTTGGCATGGGCAGCTCCTCTCCCCTGGGATGTGTTTGGGAGCATCTCCTGCTACCCCAGGACACTGCTGGGATGCCAGAAGGGCTGGGAGGAGCCCAAAGGGTGCCAGAGCAGCCTGGCTTTGGTTTTAATTTTGTTGTTGATTCCTGTTTGTTGTTGGTTCCCTGTGCATGGACAGGTAGAACACGGGAAACTCTCCTGCATCTTCCAGGTTTTTAAAAACCTTGGGCAGTTTCAGTGGTTCTGGGTCAAGCAGCCACCTCGCAGTGATGGTTTCGGGGAAGGCTTTGCCTGGATGAGTTCAGTCATTCCCAAGAATCAAAATGATTTTGATTTCTCAGTGCTGCATTAAAAACAAAACTCTCCCCGAGGTTCTGCTGAGAATGTTGGTGTTTCCACGCCTGGATTTCACAATGGGATGCCGTGGGGTCAGGGCCACACCTTCTGCTCTTTTTCCAGGATAAGTTGCCCCTGTTTGTCCCACTCCCAAAATTTGACAGATGTGTGTAGCCGGTGGAGAGGTTTAGAAAACTCATCCCTGAGGAAGGTTCAGACCACGACTTCAGGAGCTCAGGGCAAGTTTGGAGGTGGCTTGGGAATTCTGTCGTGTCTGGCACAGAGGCTGAGGGCAGAAAAAAGAGGCTGGGGCCTCCAGAAATTCAAATGGAAGCATTATTTTGAGTGGTAGAAGAATAATGGAGATTTGTCCAGCCTTTTTTTCCCCCCTCACTCAGATCAAACCAAGCCCTGGCCCTCATTTGGAGTTTGAAGAGGACAAAACCCCCTGTGAATCTCTCTGGGGGGGGAAAATTCAAAAAACTTTTTTATTTTTATTTCTTTAGCCATTGTGTCCATGTCCTGTTATCCCAGATAACAGTGTTTTGACTAACTGGGAAGGCAGGGGAGCTCTCCACCTCAAAAAAAAGGCTCAGAAATTCCAATGTAGAGGCAAAACAGTTGAGTTGAGGTCGGTTTGGGTTTTGATCTTACTGTGCCCAATGGGATTCAGCCTGAGCCATGTTTTTCCTGCTTTATCTCCAGGATAAATGTTGGGAGCTGCTCTTGCTGATAGGATACCTGGAAACTGTTTTGTTGTGGAAGAGCTCCAGAGCCTTCTTTTCATTATTTATGAAAAGCTGAGAAAGATCAGGGAGCTCTGCACACCTCAAGGTTATTCCCATTTGTTTCATTCCTTGGGTTTGTTTTTTTTTTTCCCCACCCTGGGGACTGAACCTTGCTGGTTCTTTTCTACTCCTTCATCCCACCTCGGGAGCTTTTCTGTCCTAAGGGCAGCCCAGAGGAATTTTTATTGTGTTGTGTCATTATTTACAGGCTCAGGGTGTGCTCAGTGTTCTCAAGGTTTGATTTATACCTCCAATTAATGCAGATTTACCTCCAATTAATGCAGATTTACCTCCAATTAATGCAGATTTACCTCCAGTTAATGCAGATTTACCCCCAGTCTTGTTTAATCTCGCCCACCTGAGAAAATCTAAACAAGGCTAAATCTAAACCTGGCTGCATGGTCCCAGAGCAGATTTCCTGCTGGTTGATCCCAAAACTATTTGACACCTCCTAAGTCTGGATTGGTAAGTGGTAAACTACTCCACAGCAGGATTTGGGAATTAATTCTGTTTACAATTCCTGGTCTTTGCACATGAGCTCTCTGCTAATCAGCAGAGGTAAAAATATGATTTATCCTCCTTTAAGGAGCCATTAAACATGGAAAAAAAAACAAGGAGCTGTGTCTTCACAGAAGACAAAAAATCTTGGGAGCTTCTTCTAAACACTCCATACCCTGAGCTGCCACTGCAGGAGTTCCATCCCATTTCCCAGCTGGGAAAAGCAGGAAATAAAAGCACTTTTTATTGGGAATTGCCCCTGCAGGTCCTCACTGTTGGGAACGTGCCCCAGCACAGGCTGGAGAATTTGGGCACCCCACTGGGAATTGCTTCACGTGGATTTGGAAAGCACTTGGATGGTTTTCAGGCAAAGGCACGAGGGGTGTGTTGGGTTATTCCAAAAAGATGGAAAATTGCTGCTCCTGGCACTGCATCCTGCCTGTGCTGGGCCTTCTGAGCCCACACCCTCCAGGCAGGGAATGTCAGGCTCAGAATGTTTAAAAACCAGTCCTAAAAACCAGTCAGGTCCTAAAAACCAGTCAGGTTTAAAAAAAAAATCAGATTTTAAAAACCAGTCAGGTTCTAAAAACCAGTCAGGACCTAAAAACCAGTCAGGTTTAAAAAAAAAAAAAATCAGATTTTAAAAACCAGTCAGGTTCTAAAAACCAGTCAGGACCTAAAAACCAGTCAGGACCTAAAAACCAGTCAGGCCCTAAAAACCCAGTCAGGTTTAAAAAAACAGTCAGGGCCTAAAAACCAGTCAGGTCCTAAAAACCAGTCAGGCCCTAAAAACCCAGTCAGGCCCTAAAATCCAATCAGGTTTTATAAACCAGTCAGGCCCTAAAAACCAGTCAGGACCTAAAAACCAGTCAGGTTTAAAAAAAAAAAAATCAGATTTTAAAAACCAGTCAGGTCCTAAAAACCAGTCAGGACCTAAAGACCAGTCAGGTTTAAAAAAAAAAAAATCAGATTTTAAAAACCACTCAGGCCCTAAAAACCAGTCAGGTCCTAAAAACCAGTCAGGACCTAAAGACCAGTCAGGTTTAAAAAAAAAAAATCAGATTTAAAAAACCAGTCAGGTCCTAAAGACCAGTCAGGTCCTAAAAACCAGTCAGGACCTAAAAACCAGTCAGGTTTTAAAAACCAGTCAGGTCTTAAAGACCAGTCAGAACCTAAAAACCAGTCAGGTTTAAAAAAAAAAATCAGATTTTAAAACCCAGTCAAGTCCTAAAGACCAGTCAGGTCCTAAAACCCAGTCAGGTCCTAAAAACCAGTCAGTACCTAAAAACCAGTCAGGTTTAAAAAAAAAAAATCAGATTTTAAAAACCAGTCAGGACCTAAAAACCAGTCAGGTTTTAAAAAACAGTCAGATTTTAAAAACCAGTCAGGTCCTAAAGACCAGTCAGGTCCTAAAAACCAGTCAGGTTCTAAAAACCCAGTCAGGCCCTAAAAACCAGTCAGGCCCTAAAAACCAGTCAGGTCCTAAAGACCAGTCAGGACCTAAAAACCAGTCAGGCCCTAAAAACCAGTCAGGTCCTAAAGACCAGTCAGGTCCTAAAAACCAGTCAGGCCCTAAAAACCAGTCAGGTCCTAAAGACCAGTCAGGTCCTAAAAACCAGTCAGGCCCTAAAAACCAGTCAGGTTTTAAAAAACAGTCAGGACCTAAAAACCAGTCAGGCCCTAAAATCCAATCAGGTTTTATAAACCACTCAGGCCCTAAAAACCACTCAGGTTTCCAAACTGCCCAAGCTTCAACATTCCAAGGAAATTTACTTCCCAAATTAATATAAATTTACATCCCAAATTTTGTCCATTCTCCTCCTTCCATGCTCAGATCCCTCAGACTTGATTGAAAATCCCTCTGGATCTCAGCTGCCTCTGGGATTTGTGCTCCCTGGAAGGGAATTTATGGATATTTCCCTTCCCTCCATCCTTGGCATTCCTTGGAAAATGCTGGCTCATCCCTAGGAAAGTGCTGGTGAGGAGTTTTAATCTGGTTTTAATTTGGCCAGGTTTTAAATCTGAATAGTCCAAGTGCAGTGCTCAGTTTTTTTTTTCTTTGTGGAAGCTGAACAGGAAAATCTAAACAAGAATCTAAACTGGGCAAACTGGTGCTTGGTATCCCCCATATTAAACAAAAACGAAATAGTAGCATTTAAAAAAAAATGAAAAGTAGCATTTAAAAAAATGAAAAGTAACATTTAAAAAATGAAAAGTTGCATCAAAAAAATGAAATTCCCAGCCAAGCAGCCTCTGCTATGATACTGAAATGCTGATTTTTGCTAAAAGCAATGGGACAGGTTTATTATTAAAAAAGTTCCATAGCATAAAGAAAAAAGGAGTTTATTTGTATGTCTGTATGTAAAGATCTGTGGGATGTCTATTAATATATAAATTTAAAAGTGACCTGGCTGTTACAGTGGTGTGTCACTTGTAAAGCAGATTTACCCCGTATTTATAGTGATAATGTTGCACAGATTTTCAGGTTTTAGTGATGGAAGGAGACAAATTAAAAGCCACAATTGCTTAGAAAATAATTTTCCTGTATTCCTCATCCCTGGAAGAGTCCAAGGCCAGGGTGGACATTGGGGCTTGGAGCAGCCTGGGACAGTGGAAGGTGCCCATGTTTATTTATATGAGAAGTATATTATATTTATATTTATTATATATATAAGTAATAGAATAATATAATAATATATAATATATATTTTATATAGTGTATAATATAGAGAAAATATAATGTAATTATATTTATATTTATATTTATATTTATATTTATATTTATATTTATATTTATATTTATATTTATATTTATATCTATATTTATATTTCTATTTCTATTTCTATTTCTATTTTTATTTTTATTTTTATTTTTATTTTTATTTTTATTTTTATTTTTATTTTTAATTTTTATTTTTATTGTAATTTTTTAATTTATTTTTTTTTTAATTTTTTTTTTATTTTTTATTTTTATTTTTATTTTTATTTATTTATATTTGGAGCAGGAGGCTGTGCTTGCTCGGAGCCAAGGGCTGATGCAGGAATTGTGTCAGTGCAGGGCTGATGAGGCACAGCAGCAGCTGGAGAGCAGAAAATCCAACCAGGATAAAGGAGAAGGATTTGAGCAGAGCCAGAGCCAGCACAGCCATTCCCTCTGTGCTCAGCTCGTGTTCTGCTCAGGTGACAAATAAAACTAAACTCAACTAAACTAAATTTAAATTTCTGGGCCTTTTCCCTACCAAAGGAGGAGGAAATCCCTCTCCTCCTGGGGCTTTCCTCTGGCAAAGGCTCCAAGGATGGATCCCAGAGCAGCTGTGGCTGCCCCTGGATCCCTGGAAGGGTCCGAGGCCAGGTGGGATGGTTTGGAGCAGCCTGGGACAGTGGAAGTGTCCCTGGATGGAACTGGATGATTTTTAAGGTCCCTTCCTACCCAAAGGATTCCATGATTCCCTGATTCCAGGATTCTGTGATTCCAGGATTCCAGGATTCCGTAATTCCATGATTCTCTGATTCCAGGATTCTGTGATTCCAGGATTCCGTGATTCCAGGATTCCGTGATTCCAGGATTCCGTGATTCCATGATTCCATTATTCCAGGATTCCAGGATTCTGTGATTCCGGGATTCCATGATTCCAGGATGCCGTGATTCCCGGATGCCATGATTCCATTATTCCAGGATTCCAGGATGCTGTGATTCCAGGATTCCAGGATTCCTTGATTTCAGGATTCCAGGATTCCAGGATTCCAGGATTCTGTGATTCCTTGATTCCATGATTCCAGGATTCCAGGATCCCAGGAGATTTGGAACAGCAGAGCAGCCTTTTCCCACTGGATCCCAGAGGAAAACCAGAGCCTTTCTCCAGGATCTCTGCTCCAACAAGATCCCTTCACCTGGGCTGCTCCCACCACCCTGACTAGCAGAGTGCCAGCTTGGATTCTCACTCTGCCACTGCTTTTCTTTTCTACTACTGCATGTATTTTATTTTCCTCTTTTTTTCCCTATTAAATTGTATTTCTGACTTGGAGTCTCCCACTGGTTTTGTTTTCAAACCAGTACAACTATCCCTTCCCTTCCTGCAGGATTTACAGGGAAAATCATGGGGAAGATCCTCCCTGGGCTCTGTCAAGCTGTGGTGAACATCAATTAATTTGCTCATTAACAGGCAGCTAAAATTTTAGAGGTAGCACAGATTTAAGTGCCCAGAGAAATTTAAAAATCTGAGAACAGATCCATGAAGGGAGGCAAACTCAGATAAACATGCCAGGAGTGCTTTTAGTCCCAGGATTGTTTTATCCTGGCAGGAATCAGGGAGTGAAACCTTTCCCTGTTCCAGTGCTCCCATCCCCTCCCTGGGATGCTCTGAACAATGGATTGCAGGGCTGGGAACTGCTCCAGGTTCACTCTCCCTCTAAAAGGAGAAGTGTCTTTGAACCAGAGCAGCATCCCAGCTGGATTCCCCACAGGAATCCTGCAGGAGGAATTGAAGGCTTGGGATAAGCCTGGGGGCTGAGGGCAAGGCCCGTTTTTGGGGGGATTTTTGGCTGGCAGTGATGGTGGAACAGGGCCCTGATCCCATCCCAAAGCCACCAACTTGTCTGGACACCAGAGTGAAACCTCTGGGAAATGAGTTCAGCTCAGCCAGGGGGAGAATTCCATGAAAATCAGTTTGTGTGGGAACTGCTGCAGGCCCCACGCTGCAGGTGTGACTCCCAGTGGGGTCAGGTGTCATTCCCAATGGGATTGGGTGTGATTCCCAGTGGGGTCAGGTGCCATTCCCAGTAGGGTCAGGTGTCATTCCCAATGGGATTGGGTGTGATTCCCAGTGGGATCAGGTGCCATTCCCAGTAGGGTCAGGTGTCATTCCCAATGGGATTGGGTGTGATTCCCAGTGGGATCAGGTGCCATTCCCAGTGGGATCAGAGGTCATTCCCAATGGGGTCAGGTGTCATTCCCTGTAGGATTAGGTGCCATTTCCAGTAGGATCAGGTGTGATTCCCAGCAGGATCACATGCCATTCCCAATGGGATCAGGTGCCATTCCCAGTAGGGTCAGGTGTCATTCCCAATGGGATCAGATGTATTCCCAGCAGGATCACATGCCATTCCCAATGGGATCAGGTGCCATTCCCAGTAGGATCACATGCCATTCCCAATGGAATTGGGTGTGATTCCCAATGGGATCAGGTGCCATTCCCACAGGACCAGGTGTGATTCCCAGTGGAATCAAGTGTGATTCCCAGTGGGATCAGGGGTGTTTCCCAATGGGATCGGGGTGATTCCCAATGGGATCAGGTGCCATTCCCAGTAGGGTCAGGTGCCATTTCCAGGGGAAACAGGTGCCATTCCCATGGGATCAGATGTAATTCCCAGCAGGATCAGGTGTCATTCCCAATGGGATCAGGTCTGATTCCCAGTAGGATCAGGTGCCATTCTCAGTGGGATCAGGGATGACTCCCAGTGGGATCAGGGGTGATTCCCAGTGGGACCAGGTGCCATTCCCAATGGGATCAGATGCCATTCCTAGTGGCACCAGTGTCATTCCCAAGGGATCAGGTGCCATTCCCAATGGGATCAGGGGGTGCCTCCCAGTGGGATCAGGGGTGATTCCCACACATAAACCCAGCAGGTGACAGACCCCACCTGATCCCAAGGCAGCAGGCAGAGGAAGCTGCTCTGGCTTGGGACATTTCCAATCATCCCACGTGGAATTCTGGAGGATTTGTCAACTTCTGCCAAGCAGGGGAAACAAGACTCCAGCAGTTCGTGTTCCTCTGGTGGCCTGAGGAATTCTGGTGCATTCCTTTAGAATCATGGAATATCCTGAGCCACATGGATCATCCAGTCCTGAACTGACTCCCCAACAATCCCACCCTGTCCCTCAGAGCTCTGTCCAAATATCCAGCTTTTTTTTTTTGCCTTTTTTTCCCCCCATGGTCACTTTTTTTCAGAGCAGAGGTGAATTTTGCTTCCCAAAAAAACGCAGTTCTTCAAATGAAACCCCAAAAATGTCATCTTTTGCTAGCTAAAGATTTCTGAGGGATACTTTCATGTTCAACAACAATGAACTCAGAAGAGATTGGGAAATGAACATTTTCTCTGCTTTCTCATTCTTTTGGACGAAGCCAATTGTTAAAAAAAAAAAAAAATCATTAAAAAAACAAGAGAAGTTTTTGGGTAATGAATGGTAAATTATTCATGACTTTTTGGAAGAAGAAATAACAATGTGCCTTCTGTGAATGTTAAGTCCAAGTAACCTTAGGGGGATGGGTTGGGCAGCGTGAGTCACACGCAGGTTTTGAATTATTGATGTTCTCCAACTGCCAGAGCTTTGCCCTGAGTGTCCCAGGCCCTCCCAGGCAGGTGGAATGAGCTCCTGCACATCCAAAGGAGGGATCTGGGGCCGTGCTGGGTTCTGAACTAAAAACTCTCTTGCCAAAAAATCTTTGTAGCCCTGCTTCTCCCGGGGGCTGTGTGCTCAGCACGGCTGCCACCATGGAAATATTTCCATGTGTCCCACCTGGAATGATCCCTGATTGCCCCAGGGTGGGTTGGGTGTTGCTCAGAGCTTGGCCTTGGGGAAGGTGGGGGGCAAACCTGTAGGGCACCTGCAGTCTGGGAAAGGGAAATGGGGAAGTCTGGGATGGAGAAAGGAATTGAAGTGGTTGTGTGTTGTCCATCCCACTGTGGTGTCCCTGTTCCCTGTGACCTGGTGCCCGTGGCAGCTCTGCCTTGTGCCCAGGTCATTCCCAGCCCTCATTTGCTCCAAAGCCTGCAGACATTCCTCCCTGATGGGTTTGCTCCACTTTGCTTTGATTTCTGGAGCAGGGAAGTGCTGAGATAAACCTCACCCTTCTGGAAAAGCTCCTGCTCTGGGCCAGGCTCTCCAGAGAGAATTCCAGCAGCCCTTGGAGTACTGGGGAGCTTCATCCTTGTGTTTTCTGAGGGGAAGAGAAGCTTTGACCAATCTTCTGTGGCTGCTCCTGGATCCCTGGAAGCATCCAAGGCCAGCTTGGATGGGGCTTGGAGCAGCCTGGGACAGTGGAAGGTGGCATGAGATGAGCTTTAAGGTCCATTCCGACCCAAACCATTCCATGATCCCATAATTCTGTGATTCCATCACTGGGACAATCAGCAGGACCACTCTACCAAGGTGACGGGGGAGGTTGTCATGGAATTATTTTGGAAGGAAAACTCTGGGAATCGTCTCCAGACTGGGCAATTTCAGGAGTCACCACCATGCTCTGCACAGACCTGCTCGTATTTCCTCATCCCTGTGGTTATCCCAGCATTGAGGGAATCTTTGGAATTCAGGGAAGAATCCCTGTCCCAGGCCAATCCTGAGGGCAAGCTGTGACATCAGGGTGGCCTTGGAAGGTGTGGGGAAAGGGGATGTGTGTCACAAGCTGCAGGATTCAGGATTCAACCTTATTTCTAATCAGAAAAGATCATTTGACCATATTGAATTATCATATTTAGGCCACTTAATATTATGGATTAAAATGAATTTAAATCGTTGCCATCTGTTACTGCAAAAGGTGATTTTTTGTCACTGCTGTGGTAAGGACAGGGCTGAGCTGGTGACACTCCCAGGGCAGTGACTCTGCAGAATTCCAGGAATCCCAGGGTTGGAAAAGCCCTTCGGGATCATCCCAGCATCCCCCCAAACCCTGTCCCCAAGGGCCACATCCAGACTGCTCTGGGATGATTCCAGTGACTCCAAACCTCCCTGGGCAGCTCAGCCCAAGGCCTGGCCACTCTTCCAGGGAATATTTTCTCTCCTCTCACCTGAATCTCCCTCTTTCCATCCCCTCCCCTCCTCAGCCAGGCTGATGGTGAGAGCAATGTTGGATTTGTCTTTCCAAACGAGCTGTGGATGTGCTGGGAGATCAATCCAGCACTGAGAGAGAAAAGAAACAATGGGATGGATTGCACTGATTGATAATGGAAATAAAGAGATTTGCCTTTACAAACAAACTGTGGGGCTGCTGATCAATGACATTGGGTATTGAAAGATGAAAGAAGCAACGGGGGAAAACTGTGAATTCTGTAAGAATTAAAAATGAAAAGGGAGGGTTGTACATTAGAGGGGAATCTCAGGGAAGTCTGTGCCTCTCAAGGACCTCAGCCCATGGGGAAAGAGAGAGGGAAATGTGGATGGGAAATTGGGATAAAAGGAGGCTGAGTCCTCCAAAAATCTGAGAGACTCCAGGGGAATGTCCCATGGCCTCTCCCTTGATTCCAATAAAGCAAAAAGGATTCCTCTGTCTCCTTTTTGGACATAAACCCCTGGTGTTTGTGGATTAATTTTCCTGACAATTGGGAAACAAGAGCAGGGTTTTTCCAAGGACAGCTCCACTCCAAGAGCCTCGGGACACAACCTGGGATTGGCCTGGGCTCAGCATTCCCTGGCTGCTCCCAAGAGTCTGGATGCTCAAACCTGGAAATTCTCCTTCAAACAGGGACTTGAGGCCAATCCTGCAGCCTCTGGGCTCTGATGGAGCAAATGTTTCCCTGCAAATAAACCCAGAAGCTTTCAGGAAGAATCTTTTCAGGCGTTAAAAGCCAGAAATATCAACGGAGAAAGGCACAATTTTATTTTTACAGCTCCACCAAACGATCCGTGGTGGCTGTAACATTCCCTCAGCCCCCACTCCCGAGCCTGCCTTCATTTATTGCTCCCTTTTGTTCCCATCCGGAGCTTTTATGGGCTGAGATCTCCCTGCTTTGTGTTTATAAAACCCTGGTGACTGTCCTGGGAGTTGTTTGAACAATAATAGGGAGTAAATAGCAGTAATTTGGGGCTAAAATGTTGCAAATTATTTATTTCAGAGTCCTCCAAGGGGTTTGATTGAGTATTATTTGATTTGGGAGTGCAGCTTCGTGTGGACAAAGGTCTGGGGGAGCTCTTGGGCTGGAATTCAGCCAGGTGAGGACGTTTCCATCCTTATTAACCCCTGAAGATTTATTTTCCACCCCCAGATCTCTGTGATATAAACCTGAAATTTGGAGGAAAAAAATAAAGAAATACAAGCCCAGTTGAAAGATTCTTTTTTCTTTTTTTTCTTTTTTTTTTTTTTTTTTTTTGCTGAGGCTTGTGGGTGAACTGAGCCAGGAGATGGGAACTTCCAAAGTTTGGGTTGGGTGGGAAATATCTCCTCCAGCAGCTTGGCCAAATTTCAGTAAAGTCGTTAAATAAATTAAATTTCGACTGTCTTGCCCAAATCGAAATGCAATTTTTCAATACGTTAAATTTCAACTTTCTTGCCCAAATTAAAACAATTTTAGAACAAATTAAATCGAAACTCTTATTGCCCGTATTTTCAAGACAGTCCTTAAAATAAATTAGATTTCAACTTTCTTGCCTTAATTGAAATACGATTTTTAAATAAATGGAAACTTCAACTTTCTTGCCTTAATTTAAATACGATTTTAAAATAAATTTCAATTTTCTTGCCCAAATTTAAACACCTGTTGGAGGCTGGGATGGATCCTGCAATGCACAGTTGTCTGTGAGAAAAGCCTGGCTCAGGGATTGCTGATTTCCCTGGGAAAAACCAACATTCCCTAATCCTGACTGAGGGTTTGATGCACGACTTGAGGAATATTTCTGAAGGCAAAAAAAAAAATTGTTGCAGAAAATCCCAGGATGGGGGAGATTGGAAGAGCCCCCAGTGGTCACCTGGTGCCACCTCCCTGCTCCAGCAGCATTTTGGGTTTTGGGGGGTTTTTTTTTCCCCTTTTTATTCCGAATTTTCTAGAATTGGTGTTCCAGAAATAACCACAGAAAGAACTATCCAAGGCAAAACTGATTTTCCAGGCTTGGATTTGGGAGCAGCAGAAAACCTGGCAGAGGTTCTGGTTTCAGAGGCAGGTCCAGGATTTGATCCACTCAGAAATCAGGAAAATCCCTGCCCCACTTGGGGCACACAGAAATTCCTGTGTGTCAGAAACTCAAATCTAAAAAAAGGCCAACAAAACTGAATTCCTGTGTGTCAGAAACTCAGATCTCAAAAAGACCAACAAAACTAAATTCCTGTGTGTCAGAAATTCAAATCTAAAAAAGGCCAACAAAACTGAATTCCTGTGTGTCAGAAACTCAAATCTCAAAAAGGCCAACAAAACTGAATTCCTGTGTGTCAGAAATTCAAATCTAAAAAAGACCAACAAAACTGAATTCCTGTGTGTTAGAAACTCAAATCTCAAAAAGGCAACAAAACTGAATTCCTGTGTGTCAGAAATTCAAATCTAAAAAAGACCAATAAAACTGAATTCCTGTGTGTTAGAAAGTCAAATCTCAAAAAGGCAAAAAAAACTTAATTCCTGTGTGTCAGAAATTCAAATCTCAAAAAGGCCAAAAAACTTAATTCCTGTGTGTTAGAAACTCAAATCTCAAAAAGACAACAAAACTGAATTCCTGGGTGTCAGAAACTCAAATCTCAAAAAGACCAACAAAACTGAATTCCTGTGTGTCAGAAACTCAAATCTCAAAAAGGCCAACAAAACTGAATTCCTGTGTGTCAGAAACTCAAATCTCAAAAAGGCCAACAAAACTGAATTCCTGTGTGTTAGAAACTCAAATCTCAAAAAGGCCAACAAAATTTAATTCCTGTGTGTCAGAAACTCAAATCTCAAAAAGGCCAACAAAACTGAATTCCTGTGTGTCAGAAACTCAAATCTCAAAAAGGCCAAAAAAACTGAATTCCTGTGTGTCAGAAACTCAAATCTATAAAAAGGCCAACAAAACTAAATTCCTGTGTGTCAGAAACTCAAATCTCAAAAAGGCCAACAAAACTGAATTCCTGTGTGTCAGAAACTCAAATCTCAAAAAGGCCAAAAAACTGAATTCCTGTGTGTCAGAAACTCAAATCTCAAAAAGGCCAAAAAACTGAATTCCTGTGTGTCAGAAACTCAAATCCAGGTTTTTTTTGTTGGTTTTTTTTTTGAGATTCATCCCCAAGCTGTGCCCAGTCAGACCCTGGATCGTGATCAGGTTGTTTTGTGTAAACCCAGGAAATGTTTGAGGGATTAAAACTGAGTTTAGGGATGGAAGGGCTGGAGGAAGAGCTGGATTTTCCAGAATATTGAGCTGTTCAGAGCAAGGTTTTCCTGCTGGCCTCGAGGCAAAAGCTTTGCTCTGGGGGAAGTTCCATGGGAGGAAAAAAAAAAATAAATAAGTGGAGTGATTTCACTCCTCCCAAGCAAGAGAAAAAGCAAGAAACCCCCAGAAATAGTTAAATGTGTCCTGAAAAAAAAAAAACCAAACAGGACTGACAAGAAGGGGAGACTCAGGAACTGTGAGCAGGAATTTTCTGCCATTGGTTCCTGCTTGTTTTTTTTTTCCTGGGAAGCAGGACTTGGTGGGCACACTTTGTAAATAGGATCTCACAAAAGGATCTCTCTGAAGCTGTCACTGATTTTTGTTTTTTTTTTTTTCCCCTCCTACTGTAAACAAGCCCAAGAGCAACTGATTCTAAGAGTGAGAGAGAATTTGCTCAGGGGGAAAAAAAACCCCCACAAGTTGCTTGAAGGAAAAAAGCCTCAAAAATATGATTCGTGGCCCAGTTTTCTATTTAGATAAGAAATCTCTATATTTGGCTTCAATTCTTGATGGGAGAAGTGAAAAAAAAAAAAAAAATTAAAAAGTTGGGGTGGGGGGGCACATCAGAAGTGAGGAGTTGAGAAAATTTAGGTTCCAGGAGCCTTTCCAAGATAAATGAAGCAATCTGTGGATGTTGAGCTGGGCTCGGATTTGCAGCCCCAGATGTGGAAGGAGGCTGAGAACTCTTCACACAGCTGTGGAATTTGCCAGGGAGACTGAACCTCCCTTTGGAGCAGCTCCCCGGGAAGGGAAGCAGACACAAAAAAAAAAAAAAAAAAAAAAAAAAAAAAAAAGGTGGAATTCAA
Source organism: Acridotheres tristis (assembly GCA_037013685.1). Classification (NCBI taxonomy): domain Eukaryota; kingdom Metazoa; phylum Chordata; class Aves; order Passeriformes; family Sturnidae; genus Acridotheres; species Acridotheres tristis. The sequence goes on from CM072884.1 coordinate 113,738,690, forward strand.
TTGCTGGGAGCTCTGTTAGTCCAGACTTGCTCCTGGGAGGCATCAAAGGCAAAAAAGCAACTGGAGCTTGGTCTGGGAGATGTTTTCTCCTGGAAACTTGATTCAATTTGCCTCAGCAAACAAGAGGATAATGCAGGAATCCAGGGAGGCTGTCCAGCTAATTGCTGGGGTGGGAATGAAGAAAAATTGGCCAGAAGAGGCTTTGTTAGAACTTCCAGGCTGGCCAAGAGGGGGAACCAGGGTTCCTGAGTGAAAATTCCCTGGAATCCAAGCTGCTGAAGAGAAGTTTGGGAGCTGAGCCTGGGGACCTTGAGTTCCTCCACGGGGAACCCAGGGAAGGGTGCTTTAAATCCACCAATAAAATTTGAGGCTTGGAGAGCTCAGAGAGCCATGGAATGGTTTGGACTGGGAGGGATTTTGAAGATTATCTCGTTCCATGCACAGGGACATTCCCACTATCCCATCCAGCCTGGCCTTGGGCACTTCCAAGGCTGGGAATGTTCCCTGTTCCTCACTGTGCCTTCTTTGTGCTGGCAGGGAGGTGAAACCCCTGAGATGTGTTTGGTTTTTGGTTTTTTTTCCAGGATTTGCAGTTTATTCCTGCCCTAAACTGGGAATTGTCCCTGACGTGGCTCCCCTTGCAGAGCCACAATGAGGGAAATCCCAGTGAGGAACATCCTGGGGGCCACCCCAGCCAGGATTGGAGCTGGGAATGCTCCGTGGGTGAATTCAGGGAGAGCTGCTGGGAGCCCAGGCTCGCCCAGGAGGAACTGCAGCTATTTTCTCCCATCCATAAATCCTGATGGAAGCAGATGTTGTGGAGGAAGTGGGAGGGCCAGACAAGCCTGAAGGATTTCAGGCTCTCCTATTTGAGGAGCCCCCGAGGGAAGGATTGGTGAAAGAATTTGTTTGGACAATTCCTAAAATAAAGGGACCCTGAGAGTGTTGAGGGAATGGAAATAACAGCAGCAGGAATCCTCCCCTTTCCAGAGGGGCTCCTCACAGCATGGGTGTGGAACACACCAGGCTGGGATTTCACCTTAGAAAGACCTGGAAATCTTTTTAAAGCCCTGTTTGGATGCAACTTTTGGCCATGGGGATAGGAGTCCTGGTGGATCCATGTGACAGGGGAGGAGGAAAGGGAGAGCAGGAGAGAGGTCTCCATTGAGGATGGGAATTTGAAGTCCCAAAAATCCACCCTGAGAGCTGAGTGTTGATACCCAAACCTGCTCCATGCCAGGTGAGAATCCTTTCCCAAGGATTCTGGCAGCGTTTCTTGATGGAAATGCTGCACCTTTGGGAATGCTGGAGATGGGAAGGCATTGGACAAGAACTCCAGGGTGCTCCCAGCTCAGTGTGGTGGCTTTGGGAAGGGAATCCAGCTGGATCTGCCTTGTGCTCAACCAGACCTGCATGGAAAAGCCTGGCAGAGTTTCCAGTGGCCTCTTTGTCCTCAGTGCTCCAGGCTGGGGTTGGTTCTCATCCTCCCCGTGGCTCAGGTTCCTCTGGGAGCTGCTTCCTGAAGAATTTCACTCCTGAGGCAGCTGCTCTGTGTCCCACAGAGGGGACACCAGGAGCTCCTTTGGGTGCCACCAGGGAGTTCATGGAATCGTGGAATGGGATGGGGGAAAACTTAAATCCCACCCAGTGCCACCCCTGCCATGGCAGGGACACCTCCCACTGTCCCAATGTCCAACCTGGTCTTGGGCACTGCCAGGGATCCAGGTTCTCTGGGAATTCCATCCCAGCCTCTCCTCACCCTCCCAGGGAACCATTCCCTTGGAATATCCAAATTCCTTTTGGAATATCCAAGTGCTGGTGTCCTCTCCTGGGTCATGGCTGTGTGAACACCTTGTGCCAGACCCCCAGGGTCATTTTTTGGGTTCACTTCAGGTGTTGGGAAGGTGAGAGATCCCTTCAGTGACTGTTCCCAAATTCCTGCAGGTTTTTATCCTGGATTTTTTCAGCTGTGATTCCACAAAAGGCTGGATTTGACCCCCATACTCAAGAGTTGCTCTCAATGATCCTGTGGGTCCCTTCCAGCTCAGAATATTTTTGTGCTCTCCTTCTCTTTTTTTTCTGTTTTCCCCTGATTGTTCTGTCCCTGAATTGGGTAATTAATGTCTTTCTTGAAACATTCAGAACGTGAGGCAGCACCAGAGCCACTCTGGAAACCCAAACAAGTGAAAACCCCTGGAAGATTTAATGCCCTTGTTCCTTCTCCTGTGGTAAAATGTCAGGATTTGAGGAGAGAAAACGTTTTCAGCTGTGCACAGAAGGGGATCGATTTAAGTGACCACAATTTCAGACTCTCAATTGTCTTCTCATTCCCCCCCTCTCTCTTTCTTTACGAACAGCCTGGTATCATTTATTTCAAATTCTGCCTGTTTTTGTTGGAATGCAGTTAATTGGCTTGGAAGGAGGATAATCTCTTGAAGAAAAACATGCTTAGCACGGAAAGAACTCCTTTAAAGGTTGGCAAAAAAAGCAGATTCTGGCCAAATTCTTCGAATGCTCCATTGGGCCAAACCCTGCTGGAATCAGTCAGGTCCTGCCATCAAAGAGTGATGCTTTTATGATTATTTATGGTGATTATTAATTAATGTATAGCTGTGAGAGTTTAATTAGCCCTGCTCTTGTAAAGCCAGAGAACGTTCACAGCAACAGCACGAACCACACACAGTTGGCTGCTGTTGGAGTTGGAGCAGGGAAGGAAAAATTCCTGGGTTTCAGGCAAAACCCTTTGGCCCAAGAACCTTTCATCAAATCTGCAGGAATAACTTGTTTGGTTTGGGTTCCCCCCCTCCCAAAAAAATCCCACAAATCCCCCCCTGGGTTATGGGGAGGCCGAAATGAGGGTTGGGGTTTGTTCTGGAGCTTTGGGTCAGGGGCTGGAAGGCAGGGACAGGATGGGTTTCCTTGTTCCTGGTTGGCCACAGGCATGGATGGGCACAGCAACGTGTGTCACTCCTGAATCCCCAAATCCCAGGATCACTGAGGCTGGAATCATGGAATGGTTTGGATTGGATTGGATTGGATTGGATTGGATTGGATTGGATTGGATTGGATTGGATTGGATTGGATTGGATTGGATTGGACTGGATTGGAAGGGGCTTTAAAGCCCACCCAGAGCCAGCCCTGCCATGGCAGGGACACCTCCCACTGTCCCAATGTCCAACCTGGAACTGAACATTCCAGGGATCCAGGGGCAGCCACAGCTGCTCTGGGAATTCCATCCCAGCCTCTCCCCACCCTCCCAGGGAAGGATTTCTTCCCAATATCCCATCCAGCAGTTTAAAATTCCCTCTTGTCCTGCACATGCCCTTATAAAAAGTCCTTCCCCATCCATGTGGGAACATGGAATAGGAAGAGGTTGGGATGCATCGGGGAAGGAGAATCAGAGAATCCCAGAATGATTTGGGTTGGAAAGAGCCTTGAAAATCATCCAGCTCCACCCCAGCCTGGTGAGCTGGGAATGGAAGAAGTGCCCAGATCCTACTGGGAAGGGCACAGCCTTTGCTGGGACAGAGGAGTGGGACCAAATTCCTGCTTTTTGGGGAGAAAATTCCTGTGAGCTCAGCCCAGTCAGGCCCCTCTGAGGGAGAGGAGAGGAGAGGAGAGGAGAGGAGAGGAGAGGAGAGGAGAGAAGAGAAGAGAAGAGAAGAGAAGAGAAGAGAAGAGAAGAGAAGAGAAGAGAAGAGAAGAGAAGAGAAGAGAAGAGAAGAGAAGAGAAGAGAAGAGAAGAGAAGAGAAGAGAAGAGAAGAGAAGAGAAGAGAAGAGAAGAGAAGAGAAGAGAAGAGAAGAAAAAAAGAAGAAAAAAAGAAGAGAAAAGAAGAGAAAAGAAGATTTAGGGGTTTATCATAGGAGGAGAAAAAGGACAAGGATTTAGGGGTTTATTATGGAAGAGACAAAGGACAGGGATTTAGGGGTTTTTATGGGAAAAGACAAAGGACAGGGATTTAGGGGTTTTTATGGGAAAAGACAAAGGACAGGGATTTAGGGGTTTTTATGGGAAGAGACAAAGGACAGGGATTTAGGAGTTTATTATGGGAAAAGAAGGACAGGGATTTAGGGGTTTTTATGGGAAGAGACAAAGGACAGGGATTCAGGGGTTTTTATGGGAAGAGACAAAGGACAGGGATTTAGGGGTTTTTATGGGAAGAGACAAAGGACAGGGATTCAGCGGTTTTTATGGGAAGAGACAAAGGACAGGGATTTAGGGGTTTATTCCAGAGCACTGGCAGCCAGGCTGTGGAGGAGGGCAGGGAGAGCTGAGCTCGCCAGGTTCTTCCAGGGCCCACGGGGTTGCCGTGGAGGGAGAGCTTGGGAGAGCTCCTGGGACCTGGCTGGGAGCTCAGGATTATTTATTAGGAGCATTCCAGGCTGGGATCAGGACTCCACTGCTGCCTTTCCCTTCCAGAGCTCACAAATCACTGCTGCTGCCTCTGTCCCTTCCAGAGCCTCCAAAGTCTGAGTGAACCATCCCTAAGGAAACCAACATTTTCTTATTAAGCCTTTGGAAGCAACAAACTGAAAATAAAGCCCAGCAACATCTTGATTTAGCTTTTTTTTTTTTTTTTTTTTTTTAAATGAACTACTGGGAATGTGAATAACATTTGGTCTCCACATCCAAAGAGGAGCTGGGAATTTGCACTGCCCGATTTGCTGAATCATTCCTGGGCTTGGAAACGCTGCTTGGGAGGAAGAGGAGGTCACTGAGGAGGAAGGGGGATGGTGCAGAAGGGAATTCCAGCAGGGAATGATGTTCAGATGGGCTCAGCTCCATCCTCGCAGCCTCTGATAAAGCAGTTTTGGGGTTTCTTTGCCACTGGGGTGTGAAGGAACCTTCCCAGCCGTGGTTTGGAGCTCCCTGCACATTCCAGAGCTTTGCACCTGCTCCACCTTTGCCTGGTGGTCACCTGTGTCCTGCTGAGAGGGAGGGGAAGGGATGACCTGGAGCAGGTCTGACAGGCCAGGGAGGAGGAAATCCAGGATTTATCCCTGCCCAGGATTATCCATGTCCCAGTTTAGCCATGTCCAAGGTAATGGAGCAGATCAGGGCTGCTAAAATCCTTCTCAGCTGCTTCTCTTGGTCACATTCCCAAATGTGGTAGTTTGCAAAGATTTTTGAAATTTTTACTGATAATCCGATCTCACACCCAAAAAATTTCAAATTAAGAAACCCAAACCACTACACAACATTAATATTTCCACCCAGTTAAACCAAAAGTGCAGCACCAACCTTTCATGTTCCTTTTTTGTGGCAATCCCAGGGAGACTCTATTTTTTGGGGATGGTTTGGTTTGGAAAAGGCCTTCAAAGATCCTTTGATTCCAGCCCTGCCATGGCAGGGACACCTGCCCCTGTCCCAGTGTCCAACCTGGAACTGAACATTCCAGGGATCCAGGGGCAGCCACACTGGAACTGTGTCTCCATTCTCATCCCTAAAAATATCCTGCTCATGTCCTGTTTAAATTTGCTTCTTGTCAATCCATGGGAAAATGGTTTTGTCCATCTTTTTTTAGGAACATCCTTCATAGATTGGAAGTGCAGAAATTCTCCTTGGAGCCTTTTCCAACCCCAACTCTCCCATTTTTTTCTTTATTAGAGGCACTCCAGCCTTCCCAATTTCCCAGTGGGATCCCCAATTTTGTGGCCTCTTCTGGACCATCTAAGAGTGGTTTGGCTTCCCTCAAAAACAAAAATAAATCCCCAAATGATGATTTATAAGCAATGAAATTTATTTCAATTCTTCTTGAAATCCATGGCAAATCCAAGGAGGGTCATAGTGAAAACCAAACATTTTCCAAAAAAAAAAAAAAAATCACAAGGACATCGTTAGGATAATTGCAACATCATTTGCTCCATCAATCCCAGAGTGGTGTGGGTTTTTTCCTGGTTTTTTATTTTTTCCCGTTAAAAAATAAAGATAAATGGGTAGAAAGCCACACAAGACCAACACAAAACAAACAACAGCAAAAAAACCCTCCTGATTTTTTTTTTAGCCAAATGTCTGGCTGCTGTTAATTAGGGGAATCTAGATTTTTCTGGCTGAACTTCTGGCTGAATTCCCACAGGAAATGAGGAGCCATATGCCCTAACCTGCCAAAGCCTGGCCTTTGTGGCTCCAGGCAATTTGGGGGCTTTAACACCAGAAAAAAAAATGGAAAAATAGAGAAAAAAACACACAATAACCCCAATTTCACTCCTGTTTTTTTCTTGGAGTAGCCCAGGGAAGCAGCCCAATGGTCAAAAATTGGGATGGAAGGGATGGGAGCCCACTAAGGATGGTTTTGGTAGGTAAATGGGCTAATTGTGAGCCTTTAAATGAAATAAAAGACTCTGAAATTCTTTTTAGCCTTTTTTCAAGCCTGATTTTGTAGCTGGACAAAATTCCTACAAAATCCACTATTTTTATGTACAGATGAACATAATTTGTGGGCAAAACTCATAATTTTTATCTCGAATTTTGGTATTTTACCAGTCCAACTGCCTTGTATAAAACTCTGGGCTCGACTTTTCCTCTGGAACACAGTTCCTGCATGGAATTATCCCGTCCCACTAAGAAATAATTCTTTGGTGCATTTGTCCAAGAGGGAAATTGCAACAGCACTAAAAAGAAAATAGATTTAAAAATCGCTGTTAACTTCATTTCATAAAACTGCTGCTGAGCATCCTCAGTTCCTGACAATCCAAGGAAAACGGGCCTGGAAACAAAACCTGCAAAATTATCCAAGGGAAGGAAGGGAAGGAAGGTGACTTGGTTTGAAAGACAGGTGTTGGCTAAGAAAGGCAGGAGCCTCTCTTGAAATGGAGAATGTAAAACCCCCTCCCTCCAAATTATTTTCATTTTGGAATTAAGGGGCTCTCAGGCAATGATATGGGAATAGGAATAACAGTTCTTTACTAGGAAAATTAAAATAAAAATACAGTCATACAAAAAAATAAAAGCAGTGGCAGGGTGAGACTCCAGCTCTGTCCCTGTCACTCAGGGTTGGTGCAGTCCCATCCTCCTGCAGGGACAGATGTGGTTCTGCTGGAGCAGGGCTCCTGCACAAGGTGCACTTTTCCTCCAAAGCTGCAGGGATGATGTGCAAGGCTCTGGTTTTCCTCTGGGATCCAGTGGGAAAAGGCTGCTCTGCTGTTCCAAATCTCCCCTTTGATCTGGGTAGGAAATGCTCGGCTCCTGCCCTGGCTGGAGCATCTCCCCATGGGATGATGGAATTTGATCAGCCCTGCCCTGGGACTGCATGGCCATGGACAGGAGAGATCTCCTGGAGGGAGGATGGGCTGTGGGCAAGAGAAAGAACACTGCAACAGCTGGGTGAACAGCTGGAACAGGAACAGCAGAGATCCCCACAGGGATCAGGATCACTGCCACAGCTGGGTGAACAGCTGGAACAGGAACAGCAGAGATCCCCACAGGGATCAGGATCACTGCCACAGCTGGGTGAACAGCTGGAACAGGAACAGCAGAGATCCCCACAGGGATCAGGATCACTGCCACAGCTGGGTGAACAGCTGGAACAGGAACAGCAGAGATCCCCACAGAGATCAGGATCACTGCCACAGCTGGGTGAACAGCTGGAACATGAACAGCAGAGATCCCCACAGAGATCAGGATCACTGCCACAGCTGGGTGAACAGCTGGAACATGAACAGCAGAGATCCCCACAGAGATCAGGGTCACTGCCACAGCTGGGTGAACAGCTGGAACAGGAACAGCAGAGATCCCCACAGAGATCAGGATCACTGCCACAGCTGGGTGAACAGCTGGAACATGAACAGCAGAGATCCCCACAGGGATCAGGATCACTGCCACAGCTGGGTGAACAGCTGGGGACAGAATCCAGACTTTTGGGCACATCTTTACAGTGTCACCCAGGAGGGAGGGGAAGGGAAGGGAAGGGAAGGGAAGGGAAGGGAAGGGAAGGGAAGGGAAGGGAAGGGAAGGGAAGGGAAGGGAAGGGAAGGGAAGGGAAGGGAAGGGAAGGGAAGGGAAGGGAAGGGAAGGAAGGGAAGGGAAGGTTTGGGAAGGGAAGGGAAGGGAAGGGAAGGGAAGGGAAGGGAAGGGAAGGGAAGGGAAGGGAAGGGAAGGGAAGGGAAGGGAAGGGAAGGGAAGGGAAGGGAAGGGAAGGGAAGGGAAGGGAAGGGAAGGGAAGGGAAGGGAAGGGAAGGGAAGGGAAGGGAAGGGAAGGGAAGGGAAGGGAAGGGAAGGGAAGGGAAGGGAAGGGAAGGGAAGGGAAGGGAAGGAAGGGAAGGGAAGGGAAGGGAAGGGAAGGGAAGGGAAGGGAAGGGAAGGGAAGGGAAGGGAAGGGAAGGGAAGGGAAGGGAAGGGAAGGTTCTCCCAATCCCAGTCTGGGGTTCTGTGCTCAGTTTCCCCTCTCCCAGTCAGGAACAACATCCCAGTATTTAAATAAATCCCTCTTCAAACCTAACAAGGAGCCTCTTGTTCTGGGAGTTCAGAATTCCCAGAAATTCCAAGTGGCCACTGGAATAACTCAAAGGAGCTGCAGGCTGAGCTGAGGGAATATTAAAAGTTGGATTTGTTGTTCCAAAGCAGCTGCCAGCCCTCTCCTGGCCTCATCCAAAATTCCCTCTCTGTTCTGAAGAGACTCCCACTGGGATAAACATCCCTGGAGGAGATTCCCAAATATCCCTGGAGGAGATTCCCAAATATCCCTGGAGGAGATTCCCAAATATCCCTGGAGGAGATTCCCAAATATCCCTGGAGGAGTTTCCCAAACACCTTTTGAGGAGATTCCCATTGTTGGGATAAGCACGGCCTCAGTTCCAGATGCTTCAACTCTGCCCTGGATTAATTAAGGACTTTTTAGCCCTGAGGATATTGGAATTAGGCTGGGTCTATTTATTTTTATTTTTATTTTAATTTTTATTTTAATTTTTATTTTTATTTTTATTTTTATTTTTATTTTATTTATATTTATATTTATATATGTATATTTATATTTATCTTTTTTATTTTTATTTTATGTTTTTATTTTATATTTATATTTATATATGTATATTTATATTTATCTTTTTTATTTTTATTTTATGTTTTTATTTTATATTTATATTTATATATGTATATTTATATTTATATTTATGTTTATATCTATATTTATTTTTATTTTTATTTTTATTTTTATTTTTATTTTTATTTTATTTATATTTATATTTATATATGTATATTTATATTTATATTTTTTATTTTTATTTTATGTTTTTATTTTATATTTTATTTCATCTCATTTCATTTTTATTTTATTTTATTTTATTTATATTATTTTATTTTATTTTATTTTATTTTATTTTATTTTATTTTATTTCTATTTTTTTTCCACAAGGATTCCATGCTCTAATCCAAGCTGGACCCTTCTCTGCCCAGGAGGCATCAGCAATCCCAAAGAAAGGAGCAGGAGGGAGGGGATCCAAGGAATCTCTTGTTCCATCCCAGAATTGACCCAGTTCCCTGGGAATAACTGAATTTCCTTCCCACTCCAAGAGAAACAATGGAAAACGTTGATATGTTGGTGCTGGAGTCCAAAATGAATTTTTCAATCACAGGGACATTCAGGAATATTCTGCTCTGTCTAAAAAAAAAAAAATAAAAAAGAAAAAAAATAAGGGAATTATGGAGAGACACAAAGAAGTGATTTTTATCCTGAAAACAGAGAAGGAATTTTATTCCCTGCTCCATCTTTTTTGACATTAATCCAAGACTTTCCTTCCCTGCCAGCCATGGAATTCCAGGGGAATTGAATATCTTGGAAATTTCTGTCCAGTTTCTTTCAAAAGGTTGCAGTGAGAATGCAGAGTCAGTGAATACACAAGTGTGATTTCCATTAAAAAAGTGGGATCAAAATTTCATTTAAAATTAATTTATGCGGCCGTTTCTGTAATTAACCCAGTGGTTTATTATTGATATCACAGACATCTGTAAGGATTTTAAGAAAATTAAGTTGTATTTTATAAATTAGGGTGACAGGAAATTTGGGAATTTGAAATATATCTTGAATTTCCTCCCCTAAGGAAAAGATAAAGTGCATTCCAAGAAATCAGCAGAATCAGGAAGTTTAGAAAATTGAAAAGTCTTTGCAAATTTGTTTTTTGTATTATTATTTATAGTCTATTTTTTACAGCAATGCTTTGCATAAAATAATTACATTTTAAATCATTTTTGGTTGTGGGAGAAGAGCAGGATGAAAATGGGATTATTTTATTGATTTATTTTAATTAATTCTCACCAGAGATAAGAAATAACAGCTTTATTTGGCATTGGGGGCAGCAAATAATTCTCACAAACAGCAGCTCAGCAGGACACACAAACATCTCCAAGCATGGGACAATTCCCTGAAAAAAAAACCAGCTCATTTTAATTTCATTTTTTTTTAAACGGGATCTTCCCAATTCTAAAACCCTCGCATAAAAGTGATGGGATATTCCTCCCGGATCAAAGGATTTGGGTAATTAACGGGCTAATTAAACAAGGAGGGGGTTTGGGGCCAAGGTGATTTTCCTCATTTTTGATGTTGTTTAAATTCTGGAGATGGAAACAGGGGGATTCTGGCCCATGGGGATGCTCAGCTGGAGAGGAGGAGGATCCAGGGAGAGCTCAGAGCCCTTCCAGGACCTAAAGGGGCTCCAGGAGAGCTGGGGAGGGACTGGGGACAAGGATGGAGGGATGTTGGGAAAGGTGAGAATTTAATTCGATTTCATTAGAAGGTTCCATAGGAATGAAAGCAGATTTTGATATGGAAGAACAGAATTGCTGAGCCAGTCTGATGGGGACACACACATTGACAGAGCTGGGCAATTCCAGCTTGGGAATTCTCTCCAGGCCTGGATTTCTCCTGACTCTCAGCTCCATTCCCAGGCTGCCAAGCTGACTGCAGCTTCAGTTAGGGAGGAGTCTCCCAGGGTGACAACACGGTGACAAACAGAGTGGAATTCATCACCAACATTAACCCCTGGTGTCTTTGCCGTGGGACACATCCTGAGGTGCTGTCCCAAGGATGTTTTTCCCAATTGTCCCATGAGCTCCTGTCCTGTCCTGGCTGCACTAACACACTTTAAATACAAATTGTCCCTACAATAAATTGGCCTTTTTTCCCCACAGAGCTCCGTGTGTGCTGCTGTCCTTTCTCTCTCTTTTTTAACTCAGTGACCACAGGCAGGGACACCCCCCACTGTCCCAGGGTGCTCCAAGCCCTTCCAACCTTTCCTGGAGCATTTCCAGCATCTTTCCCTGCCCAGGTGCCCACCTGGAGCTGCCATCCCATCGTGCCCAGGGCTGAGCACTGGGCAATGCAGCTTTTGACCCTTCCCAAAGTCCCCTGCTGCAGCCAAAGTCCTTTGCTCATGGACAGAGTGGGAGCTGACAGCAAACACTTCCAATCATGTTTCCCAGGGTTTAGGAACTCCTGTTCTGTACCAAGGCTCCTGCCTTACAAAAGAAAACCCAGTAAAATTGGGATGCATCAGTCAGTGCTGAGGAGACTCAGAGAGTCAGCTCTGCCCCCTCTGTGGACACACATTCACAGAGCTGGGCAATTCCAGCTTGGGAATTCTCTCCAGGCCTGGATTTCTCCTGACTCTCAGCTCCATTCCCAGGCTGCCAAGCTGACTGCAGCTTCAGTTAGGGAGGAGTCTCCCAGGGTGACAACACGGTGACAAACAGAGTGGAATTCATCACCAACATTAACCCCTGGTGTCTTTGCCGTGGGACACATCCTGAGGTGCTGTCCCAGGGATGTTTTTCCCAATTGTCCCATGAGCTCCTGTCCTGTCCTGGCTGCACTGACACACTTTAAATCCGGGCTGGCTGTACAATAAATTGGTTTTTTTTCCCCACAGAGCTCCGTGTGTGCTGCTGTCCTTTCTCTCTCTCTGCAGTGCAGTGACCACAGTCTGACTGGGGAACCAGAAGGCAAAGAGCAAAGTGAGTTGGGAGGGGCTTTTATGGCTTAGAGCAAAGGATAAACCCACCTCAAACAAAAGATGTTTTTACCAAACAAAAGGATTTTCACGGGCAAACAAGAAAGCCAATGCTGCAAGTGGAGAAAAGATCTCAGAAATCTCCACAGCAGAACAATCCCAAAGTTTCACATGTGGCCACTAACTGCAGCGATTGGCTGTCACTGACACAATGTGGTAATTTCAGCACTTTGGATGGGCTGTGTGTCAGTGGAAAAGGTGCTGTGTGTGATGCTGATGGGCAGCCCTGTATTCAGATGCTCTGCAATGAAAAGTTTCCAATGCACTGTAAGCAGAGCTAGAGGGGCTCCAGGACACAGGGCTTGGCCACAGCCAGCAGCTCTGGGCTCCCCCAGCTGCTGTCACCTGGGCTGTGCCACAAACAGCATTTTCAGAGCTGCCTGAAGCCTCTGTCTCTCTGTCAGACCCTTACAGCACACAGGGAATGGCTTCAAAGCAGGATATGATGGGATTTGGGGAATTAGGAATTGTTCCCTGGGAGGGGCTGGGATAGGATTCCCGAACCCTGGATCCCTGGAATGTTCAATTCCAGGTTGGACATTGAGGTTGGAGCAGCCTGGGATGGTGGAAGGTGTCCCTGCCATGGCAGGGGTGGGATGGGATGATCCCTAAAATCCTTAAAATCCCTTCCATCCCAACCCATTCCATGATTCCATGCAAATCTGGTTTACACGATCTGCTCCAGAGTGTCAGGAAAGCCCTTAGAGGAGGAGGAAGGGATTTTGAAGTGCCTGGAGGAAAAAAACCAGGATTTCATTTCCCCACAAAATAACAGACTCACTTTAACCCCTGGCTTACAAGCAGGGCTGTAATTGTGTCTTGAACGTGCAATGCAAACAAGAACTCATTAACACCCGGGCTAATGAATCCCAGGGAGGCTCTGCAATATTCCTGCTGCACCTGGAAAGACACAGAATCCTGCTCCTCACGGATTTGTGTCACACAGCTCCAGGACAAACCCTCTGCAAGGAGGGCACGAGGATCACACAGGGGCTCCCTGGAGATCCAAGGATTCTTTTTTTTTTTTTTTTTTTTTTTTTTCCCAGATTTTCAGGCTGTACTTTTTAAATCCCATTTATCCCATAAACACTTCTGGCAAAGAAGTGAACAGTCCCAGCACCCGGAGCTGAGAGCTCTTCAAAAGATGGATTTTAATTTGTCAAGTGTTTCATCACCTCTGGGGCAGCTGAGGCCTCATGGAAGGAAAGAAATTGGTGGAAAGCAATTTAAATTTGATTTAAATTGAGTTTGGGGAGAACTGAGAGGTTTCCCAGAGAAGCTGAGGCTGCCCCTGGATCCCTGGAAATGTCCCAGGCCAGCTTGGACAGGGCTTGGAGCCACCTGGGACAGTGGGAAATGTCCCTGCCTTGGCTGGGCTGGGATGGGATGATCCTTAACATCCCTGCAAAGCCATTCAGTGATTCCATGACTCCAATGATGATTAAATCCCAAATTATGGGGGGGGTGTGTGTGTGTTTGGGTGTTTTTTTATCTACAGAGGCTAAAAAAAAAAATCTCCCAGCCTGAGGAAAGTCCTCAAAAGGAACAAAAAACTTCCACCCTCTGGAATAACTGGGATGAGGAATTACTTGACAGAGACACAAATGCACAGAATTCAAAGGGAAAATAAAGAAGTTCCTTTGTGTGTCAGGATGTTTCTCCAGCTGCAGAGTCCCAGGAGATGTTCCTTGTCCCGCTAAAGGGGACCAGGAATTCGGGACATAAAAAACCTGGATGCAGGGAAGGGCTGGTTCTGTGCCTGCTGCCCACATCTCATTAATGTTAATTCATTAATTGCTAGCGAGGAGTGGAGCTGGTTTGGATTCCTCCTGCTCCCACAGCACAGGGAAAATCTCCACGGATCAGTCCTGGAGGAGTGGGGACACCACGGCAGGAGTGGGATTGACACCAGGAGAAGCTCCTGGAGGTGGGATTTGGTCCCTGCTGGCTGCAGCTTCCAGCAAAATTCCTGAGAGGCTCTGGAAAGCAAAGGCAGGTGGGCAGAACAGCTACAAACAAATCCTGAGGAGATGAAAACAGTGCTCTTGTGCTTTTTGGCTTCTTCCCCTTCCTTTTTCTGCCTCTTTTCCCAGTTCTCAGACGTTTCTGGGCATTGTCCAGCAATTCATTCCTCACATCTGTTCATGTTTCATCCCTGTTCCTTCCTTTTCCTCCTGCACTCCTTTCCCTCTTTACATTTTGCTCCATTTCCCCCCTCAGTTCCTGATTCTGCTTCCAACTGATTCCCTTTTTTCCCTCTATCGTGATTATTTTTTTTTTCCCTAGGCTTGGCCTCTCCATGATTCCCTCGTGTGATAGCTGAAGGCAGAGATTTGATATCAGTTTCCATGGAGTTCCTTCCCCTTCTGGAATTCTTTGCTCCCTTTTCCCCAGAAATCAGCTTTTCAAATTCCTCACAAACACCAAGGAATTCTCTTTCCCTGAGATGTGTCCAGCCACCAGAGGAAAATGTTGCCTGCTGCTTTCCACCCTGGATTTCAAGGAAAGAAAATCCAGCAGGGAGCAGTTTGTTCTTGTATTTTATTCCAGGTGGGATCAGCAGGATGAACCCTGATAAATTTGGGGTTTTCCTTGCACATTTTGCTTTGGAAGCTCCCAGGGATGATGAGGTTCCAGTTTATTTTTTTTTTCCAGGATCACTGAATGATTTGGGCTGATGGATCATCCATTCCCACCTCCTTCCAGGGGCAGGGACACTCCACAAAATCCCTCCCTGCAATCCCAGCCTTCCCTTTTCCCAAATCTTCTCCAAAATCTTCCTCCCTGGGGTTCCTCTTTAAAGAAGAGAGGTTGGAGAGTTGGGATTTGCAGTGAGAGGATTTACAGAGCTGGGATTTACAGAGCTGGGACTCACAAAACTGGGATTTACAGAGCTGGGGTTCACAGAGTTGGGATTTACAGAGCTGGGGTTCACAGAGTTGGGATTTACAGAGCTGGGATTTACAGAGCTGGGACTCACAAAACTGGGATTTACAGAGTTGGGATTCACAAAACTGGGATTTACAGAGCTGGCATTCACAGAGCTGGGATTTATAGAGTGGGGATTTACAGAGCTGGGATTTCGTGTGGAGATTTACAGAGTTGGGATTTACAGAGCTGGGATTTGCAGATTTGGGATTCACAGAGCCGGGATTTATAGAGCTGGGATTTACAGAACTGGGATTTCATGTGGAGATTTACAGAGCTGAGATTTACATTGATTTACATATTTTTGGGATTTACAGAGTGGGATTCACAGAGCTGGGATTCACAGAGCTGGGATTTACAGAGCTGGGATTTACAGAGCTGGGACTCACAAAACTGGGATTTACAGAGCTGGGATTCACAAAACTGGGATTTACAGAGTTGGGATTTACAGAGCTGGAATTCACAGAACTGGGATTTATAGAGTGGGGATTTACAGAGCTGGGATTTACAGAGCTGGGATTTCGTGTGGAGATTTACAGAGTTGGGATTTGCAGAGTTGGGATTTGCAGATTTGGGATTCACAGAGCTGGGATTTATAGAGCTGGGATTTACAGAGTTGGGATTCACAGAGCTGGGATTTACAGAGCTGGGATTTACAGAGCTGGGATTTCGTGTGAGGATTTACAGAATTGGAATTTGCAGAGCTGGGATTCACAGAATTGGGATTTGCAGAGCTGGGATTTAGTGTGGGGATTTTTAGGATTTATAGAGTTGGGATTTATAGATTTTTGGGATTTATAGAGCTGGGATTTACAGAGCTGGGATTCACAGAGCTGAGATTTACAGAGTGGGGATTCACAGAGTTGGGATTTAGTGTGGGGATTTACAGAGCTGAGATTTACATTATTTACAGATTTTTGAGCTTTTCAGAGCTGGGATTTACAGAGTTGATATTTGCAGAACGGGGATTTAGTGTGGGGGGTTTGGGGATTTATGGAGTTGGGATTTACAGAATTGGGATTTACAGAATTGGGATTCACAGAGCTGGGATTTGCAGAGCTGGGATTTGCAGAGCTGGGATTTGCAGAGTGGAGATTTTTGGGATTTACCAAGAGGGGATTTACAGAGCTGGGATTTCGTGTGGGATTTACAGAATTGGGATTTACAGAGTTGGGATTTACTGTGAGGATTTACAGAGCTGGGATTTGCAGAGCTGGGATTTAGTGTGAGGATTTACAGAATTGGAATTTGCAGAGCTGGCATTCACAGAATTGGGATTTGCAGAGCTGAGATTTAGTGTGGGGATTTTTAGGATTTATAGAGTTGGGATTTATAGATTTTTGGGATTTATAGAGCTGGGATTTACAGAGCTGGGATTCACAGAGCTGAGATTTACAGAGCTGAGATTTACAGAGTGGGGATTCACAGAGTGGGGATTTACAGAGTTGGGATTTAGTGTGGGGATTTACAGAGCTGGGATTTACAGAACTGGGATTTGCAGAGCTGGGATTTGCAGAGTGGAGATTTTTGGGATTTACCAAGAGGGGATTTACAGAGCTGGGATTTCGTGTGGGATTTACAGAATTGGGATTTACAGAGTTGGGATTTGGGGGATTTACAGAGCTGGGATTTGCAGAGCTGGGTTTACTGTGAGGATTTACAGAATTGGAATTTACAGAGTTGGGATTTGGGGGATTTACAGAGCTGGGATTTACAGAGCTGGGATTTCGTGTGGGATTTACAGAATTGGGATTTACAGAGTTGGGATTTTGGGGATTTGCAGAGCTGAGATTTAGTGTGGGGATTTTTAGGATTTACAGAGTTGGGATTTACAGATTTTTGGGATTTATAGAGCTGGGATTTACAGAGCTGGGATTCACAGACTTGGGATTTCGTGTGGGGATTTACAGAGCTGAGATTAAAAGGGTTGGGACTTTTGGGATTTACAGAGCTGGGATTTGCAGCATTGGGATTTGCAGAGTGGAGATTTTTGGGATTTACAGAGTTGGGATTTACAGAGCTGAGATTTACAGAGTTGGGATTTTTGGGATTTGCAGAGTGGGGATTTACAGACTTGGTATTTAGTGTGGGGATTTACAGAGTTGGGATTCACAGAGCTGGAATTTAAAGAGCTGGGATTTACAGAGTTGGGATTTTTGGGATTTACAGAGCTGGGATTTACAGAGCTGGGATTTGCAGAGTGGAGATTTTTGGGATTTACAGAGTTGGGATTTTTGGGATTTACAGAGCTGAGATTTACAGAGTTGGGATTTGCAGATTTGGGATTTCTGGGATTTGCAGAGTTGGGATTTTTGGGATTCACAGAGTTGGGATTTTTGGGATTCACAGAGCTGGGATTCACAGAGTTGAGATTTACAGAGTTGGGATTGATAAAAATCCTTGGAAAATGAAATGTTTGTGGTTTTGCTTTGTTTTGTTTTGGGGTTTGGGGGGTGTTGTTTTGTGGGGTTTTTTTGGGGGGGAGGGAGGTGTTTGTGTTTATTTGTTTCTTTGGTTTGGGGTTTTTTTTTTTTTGTTTGGTTGGTTTTTAATTCTGACTGTGCCAATTAAAACTCTTTCCATCTTTCCAATCAAAAGCTTCCAGAACATCCAGACCTTGAGCAAATTGGGATTTTTTCAAACGTTTTCCTTTCAAAATTTTACTTAAAAACAACTTGGAGGAGTGTTTTGGCTCCACTGACAGCTCCAGGGCAGGGACTTTGTTTTCAGGTGACAATTTCTGCCTCTTGTCCCCTCATCTTTTCTCTCACCTCCTGATTTTTGTGGGGCCTCTTCTCGTTCTGTTTTCCTCATATTTATTTTTTACAGAACTGCTAGAATTTTTATCATCTTTATTTTTACATGATTTCTAGAATTTTAATAATCTATAACAGATTTCTAATACTTTATATAATTTTAATATCATTTTATATCTCCCTACCCCCTCCAGGCTTTCCATTCCTCCCCACTTTTTTTCCCAGCAAAAAAACCCCAAATTTAATGACAAATTCATCCCTTGATTCCAGGGTTTTGGGAGAAGGAAAATGAATTTATTCCATCTCTAAGGGAAGGAGGTGATTCAGGATCCTCTTCACCCAGTCAGGGATGAGATTTTGGGAATGAGTGTGTGCTGGAAACTGGGAGCCAGATAAATTAAAAAGAAAAATTAAAAATATTCCCAAACCTGGGAAGTCTGGGTTATTTCCTATTGCCTATCCATCTTCCCTGTCATTCCAAGAGTTATTTGCCAACCCCTGGATGATTCTCAGGCCCTTTTTTCCTTCTGTTTTCCTTCCCACAGCCTTCATGAAGTGTCATGTCAAACTCACCCAATCCCTTCAGCCAAAAACACAAACAAACCCCAAATAGGATTTAAAAAAAAATAAAATAAAATAAAATAAAAGGGAGGGGGGAGGAAAAAAAAACAGGAATATTTTGACTGCCCAGAAGTGAAACATCCCCATTTTTACAATTCCCAGTAACAAACAGCTCTGAGTTTAATTTCGAATCAATTGGATTTGTTTTTCCCTTTGGGTAAAATCCAACATTTCCCTTTGGCCTCTGGGGTTTTCCAGGCCTCAGCGTTTGGGTTTGGTGCAAATCAATTACAGGGAAAAAAAATTCCAATTTCAGCCGGATTGGGAGTGAGAAGAGGATTTGATCATTGGATAATTGGAGTGTCAGGAACTCGCTGCCATTCCTGCTGCTGGAGTTGATGCAGAGTTCTGAAGAATAAAAGAAAAATTAAGGAAAAATCCCTTTGATTCCAGCCTAATATTCCCAGTCATTCCCAACATTCTCTCTTTAAACTCACAGGGAATGTATTTTATTTTCCATGTCAATTATCAAATGATGGCTTCCCATCTTTTTATCCACCTTAATTTGGGAAAAAATAAAGAGCCATCCTGGCTGAGAAGTCTTTAGTAATAATTTGCAATATTTTGTAATAATTTAGCAATAATTCCACATGAATTCCACACCCTAAAAACCAATTAAAGGAATGCTTTGAAATTTCCACACGATTTTAAAAGTCACTCCTTTTATTTTTAGAAAGAGCCATAAATCGAATTATTACTATATAGAAGGAAGACAGACACAGCTTTATTATTATTATTATTATTATTATTTTTTTTATTTTTATTTTTATTTTTATTTTTATTTTTATTTTTATTATTTTTATTATTTTTATTATTTTTATTATTTTTCTGTCCCAGATGGAATCAGATCCCACATTTTCCCTCCAGGGAGAGATGATACAGAAAATTTTCCTCCTGCAATCCATGTTTTAGGGGATTAAAGCTCTGCCCTACTCCTGATCTTTGAGGGTGCCCATTCCAGATTATTCTTTATTTCCTTGCAATTCCCAAGGGGTTGTTTTCCCTATTTTTAAGCACTTTATTAACGAGAATAATATTTTTAAACATTAAAAGCATTATTAAATCAGATTTTCCTTCCTTTTTCAGGTGACTCAGGACCTTCTTTTGAATCCTTGGGAAGAAGAAGAAAAAGTTTCCCAGGAGACACTGGAACATAATAATAGAAAAGTATTATTAATAATATATTTTAATATATTTATATATTATTAAAATAATAATAATATTTATTTTTAAATTATTATTATTATTATTATTATTATTATTATTATTATTATTATTATTATTATTATTACTATTATTATTTAAAAGCCTCCAAGAGTAGCTTCATTTCCTTCATTCCTTAATTCCAGTGTTTTGCTCTGGGTGGATTTGTGGCAATAATTTGAGGAAAGCTTTGTCAGTGGGAAGGAAGAAATCCCAGCCTGAATTCCTAATTTGTGATTTGCTCATTCCAGAATAAAAAAATAATAAAAATTTAAAAATAATAAAAAATTTTTTAAAAAATTAAAAATAAAATAAAAAATTGGGAGTGATGCAAAAAAAACCCAGGAGTTATTTGAATTTCGAGGGTGATCCAGGAGATCCAAGGGCCCTTCTCCTGCTGGGATTTCAGGATTGGAGGAGCCAGTGGGAATTCCTGGAAAATTCCAGAAAATTCTGGGCAGTTCACGAACCTTTCAGCTTTTTTTTTTTATTTTTTAGGATTCTTCCCAACCTTAGGAGAGCAGCAGATTTTTCCCAAAGCCTGGAGATAATTCTGGCCTGGGTTGATCCCGTGGGAATCATGTCCAGCCTCCAGGATGCCCATCCCAATTTCCCAAAATGTCCCAAGGGACTCCAGGAGAGCTGGAATAAAACAAGGTCAGCTTGTCTTGGCAAAAGTGAAACTCCCTCCCCTCTTGCCCTTGTGTTTCAGCCTTCTGGGTGTTGACAGATTTTTTATTTTTATTTTTTTTTACACTTTCTCCCACTCTTTCATGTAAATAATGAGAGGAATGTTAAATTTGTTTTTCCAAACGAGCTGTGGATGTGCTGGGAGATCAATCCAGCACTGAGAGAGAAAAGAAACAATGGGATGGATTGCACTGATTGATAATGGAAATAAAGAGATTTGCCTTTACAAACAAACTGTGGGGCTGCTGATCAATGAAACTGGGTATTGAAAGATGAAAGAAGCAACGGGGAAAAACTGTGAATTCTGTAAGAATTAAAAATGAAAAGGGAGGGTTGTACATTAGAGGGGAATCTCAGGGAAGTCTGTGCCTCTCAAGGACCTCAGCCCATGGGGAAAGAGAGAGGGAAATGTGGATGGGAAATTGGGATAAAAGGAGGCTGAGTCCTCCAAAAATCTGAGAGACTCCAGGGGAATGTCCCATGGCCTCTCCCTTTATTCCAATAAAGCAAAAAGGATTCCTCTGTCTCCTTTTTGGACATAAACCCCTGGTGTTTGTGGATTAATTTTCCCGATAAAAACGATTGTTTTGCATTCCTCTTTGGAGGAAGAGAGGATGGATGGAATGGTGATGGGGTCAGGAGGAATTATCCCCCCGATCCACGATGATTGCTGGAATTCTGTAAACAGACACGAAACGTAAATAAAGTTTTTTTTTTTCGATTCCTCGGAGTGTGAGGAATCTTTCCTTTTGTGCCATTAGGCCACACCTCCCCAGAAAAGCCTGAAAGTCCAAGGATTTCACACCCAAAGAGGTTTTGGTTGAGATCCTGCATTCCCAAGGCTGTAGGTGGGATTGGATGTTCAGGAAATAACTGAGCAGTGACAAAACCTCCCCTCCAGCAGCAGGAATTTGTCCCTCTCTCCCACTCTGCCATAGCACAGAGGGTGACAAACACTGGGATCCCTCTGCTGGAATTCATCCCTAGGGAATCATCCTGCTCCAAAAAAAAACCTCTCCCAGCAAGGAAAGGTCTGCTCTTGGCTTTGTTATGGAGCAGGAATAAATAGGCATAAATATTCCCCTGCTGAAATCCCTGGGTTTATTTTAGACCTTTGTTAATGAGATCCAGCCTGAGAATTCCAGGGGTGTTCAAACGTTCAGCTGCCACCGCCTCTCCTCCTTTTAAATTCCACCAAAGGCATAAAAAAAGGGGATAAATGGGGGAAAATAAAGGAAAAGTGGCTGCAGTTCTGCTCTCAGGAGCTCAGGCAGGACTCTCCAAAATTATTTGGGTTTGGGAATTCGGTGCAGAGATGAGCTGGGTGATTTTCCTAATCCCTCATTTCCGACGTTGGATGCACTGGGCTGTTGGAGGTGATAAATTTGTGACTCACTCTGAGGAATTCCTGGGCCAGAAGGACAAAGGGATTTGGGATGGAGCCTTTTAAACTCCCCCCAGTGTGGAATTTCTGTTCCTTCTGTGCAGGATCTGCTGGAAAACTCAGGCATGGAAATCATCCACGTACCTCTGGAAGATGGAATTTCTGCCAGTTCCAAAGGTTGTGCTTTTCCAATATTATTGGAATTATCCCCGTGTTTAATCAACATTTTCAATCTGTTGAAGTAGCTTTTCTATATTACTGGAATTCCAAGAGTTGGGCACTTAAAAAAAAACAAAAAGCCAAAAGCTTTGGTTCCAGATTATCCAAATTATCCCAATGGAAATGGAACACGTTGTAAGAAAAGAAAATTCCATAATATTTCCCCATCAGTCAGGACTGGACAAAAAGCACCTGAGGGAAAAGCACCTGAATGACCCAAATGATGAAGAAACAACTCTTAAAAATGAAACATTTTTTTTCCATGGTTTTCCCAGAAATTCCACTCATCCTGCCCTTTTGGTCAGTTGTCTCTTCACATCCACCAGCTCAGCTGATTTATGGCCACACAAAACTTTTTTTTTTTTTTTCCCGTCAGAATTTCTGGCTCAGCTCCATAAAATTCTAAATCAATCCCTGAGGTTCTGATTCCTTCTCCTCCGGGGAAGGGAAGCTTCCAGAAATGTGAATATTCTGGGGAAAGCCTCTGGTTTGAATTCCTGCCCCAAGGGGGTGGAGATGCCTCCCAAACAAAGGATTGAGGAAAAGAACCAAAAGATGCCTCAGGAAAGAAATCCAGCTCAGGAGCCCGGGGTCCATTCTCCCTCTCCCAAATTTTTCCAAGGAGATAAGAAGCTGGGAATATCTGGAATGCTTTTCACCCCTTGTTTTTCCTTCACAGGGAATTTTCTTGCAACTGAAATAACAAAAAAAACAGTGAAATCCTTCCAGTGCCCCCACACCAAAGGGGTGGAAGAGGGGAGTGAAAATCCAAGGGATTGTTTGGAAGCTGTTCTGGATGTTCCCTGCTTTCCTGAGAGGAGGAAGGACCCAGAAGAATTTTATCCTTTTTTTTTTCCCCTTTGATTGTCTTTAATAAGATTTATCCGCTCTTTCTACCCAAGAATTGTCCTGACATCTCTTCCCAGCCAGTTCTGTTGGGAGGACAAGCTGGGAATTGCCAGCAGGTGGGATACAAAAAAAAAACAAAACACTTTGGAATTCTCAGTTTTGGGTTCTTTTTCCACTCCTGCTTTTCCCAACAAAACCCTCCCGTGCATCTCCCGTGTCAGGGATATCAGCACACACCTGGATTCCTGCTCTCACCTGTTTCTCCCTCAAAAACCTGGTCCCAGCTGCTGATTTCCTCATCTGGCATGGTTGGAGCTCTACAGAAAGGCCAACTTTGACCCTGATGGTTCTCTTGGGAACTCCCAGTGCTTTGAAACAGGACTCAAAGTGTCAGGGAATCCCAGAATGGTTTGGGATGGAAGGGATGTTAAATCCCCCCCAGGAGCCACCCCTGTCATGGCAGGGACACCTCCCACTGTCCCAGTGTCCAACCTGGAACTGAACATTCCAGGGATCCAGGGGCAGCCACAGCAAATCTGGGAATTCCATCCCAGGGAACAATTCCTAATTCCCAAAATCCCATCAAATCCTACTCTGAAGCCATTCCCTGGGTGCTGTCCCTCCATTCCCTGGGTGCTGTCCCTCCATTCCCTGGGTGCTGTCCCTCCATCCCCTGGGTGCTGTCCCTCCATCCCCTGGGTGCTGTCCCTCCATTCCCTGGGTGCTGTCCCTCCATTCCCTGGGTGCTGTCCCTCCATCCCCTGGGTGCTGTCCCTCCATTCCCTGGGTGCTGTCCCTCCATTCCCTGGGTGCTGTCCCTCCATTCCCTGGGTGCTGTCCCTCCATTCCCTGGGTGCTGTCCCTCCATCCCTTGGCAATTGTCTCTCTCCATGGTTCCTGCAGCTCCTTCAGGCCCTGCAAGGCCACCCTGAGCTCAGCCCAAAGCTTCTCCTCTCCAGGCTGAACAATCCCAGCTGTGCCAGCCTTTCCTCCCAGCAGAGCTGCTCCATCCCTCTGCTCATCCTGCTGCCTCCTCTGGGCTCTCTGCAGCAGCTCCAGCTCCTCCCCAAGCTGGGATCCAGGTTTGGATGCAGGATCCAGGTGAGCTCTCACCTGGCTCTCACCCAGGGTTGGTTTTTGGGCCACTTCTCCTCAAGACCTGCAGTTTATTTCCCCTTTTCTTTTATTTTACTGCCTGGCACCAGCTGCAGTTCTCTTTTTCCCCGAAGTGCACCTGGATTGGGAGTTCCTAATGAACAGGATTTTTGTTACTCTTGGCTCAGGAGTGTGAGCAGCTTGCTCCAACATTTCTCTTTTTTTTTTTAATGTGAGTTTAATAAAGTTTGTTGTGTGCTCAAGCTCTGCTGTTGTCTCCTCACTTGTAGGGATGTGGGAAGCTGTGCCAGGAGTTTTCCTATGGAGGTCCAACAAACCCCTGAGCCACGGAGCCAAGGAATAACAGGGCTCCCATGGCCCTAAAGCAGCACTGGGAGCCTCATTAAAATTGATCTGGAATTCAGCAATTAATCAACACTCACCCAAAACAATGCAGTCGATTAATCAGGCACAAAATGCCCCGTCCAGACCACAGGCCCAAGCTTTGGATAAAAACCAAGCCCAAGAGAAACTCTCAGTTCTTGGTCGATAGGGAAGGACCAGGATGTTTCAGCACATGTAATTAGCAATCAATTAGTCATTAGAATTGCCCCACCAAGCAATCGTGGAGCACATCCAAGGGCTCTCATTCCCTTTGGATCACTGGGCCCTTATTTCATTATAAAAAGCCCTTTTGGGATGTGCAAAAGGCAAAGAGTTCCTTCGGGCCCAGGGACTGTGGGGGTCATTCAGTGGGATATCATGGAATTATGGAATTCCTGAGTGGGAATAAACCCCCAGGGATCATTGATCCCACCCTGCCCTGCCCAGCCCCCCCAGCAATCCCAGCCCGGGCACCCCTGGCAGCTCCTGGAGCTCCAGGTGAGCGCTCCAGGTGAGCCCCGAGGGTTTTGTTGCTGTGGAAATGATTCCTCAGCCAGAGGTGTTGGTGCCTCCAGAGGGGCTTTGATGTGGGGGCAGCAATGGTTGGGCTCATGTGGGAACAGTCCCTGCCCGAGGGCTTTTCACTGCCAGCGCTGGGGGAGCTCCTTGGAATGGAGAAGTTGGAATTGCAGAATATCCCGAGTGGGAATAAACCCCCAGGGATCACCCAGTCACAGACCCCCCCCAAAAATCCCAGCCTGGGCATCCCTGGCAGCTCCTGGAGCTCTGTGCCCATTCCCTGGGGAGCCTGGGCAGTGCCAGCACCCTCTGGGGGAAGAGCCTTGCCCTAAAATCCATCCTAAATCCCTCCTGGCCCAGCTCCAGCCTCTCCCTGGGTGCTGTCAGAGATCAGAGCTGTCCCTCTGAGGAGCTGCAGCCCCGGGGAGCTCTGAGTCCCCTCAGCTCCTCTGCTCCCAGTCCTCGAGGATTTTCCCTTTCCTTGGTGGGAAATCCACCCTTCCTGCACAAATCCCAAACTTCCTGGGGATTCCAGACCCCACATCAGACAGAGAGAGGAGGGACACGTCCTCCATGGACTGTCCCAAGCAGGGCTGGATGGGATTTTGGGAATTAGGAATTGTTCCCTGGGAGGGGCTGGGATGGAATTCCCAGATTTGCTGTGGCTGCCCCTGGATCCCTGGAATGTTCAGTTCCAGGTTGGACACTGGGACAGTGGGAGGTGTCCCTGCCATGGCAGGGCTGGGATGGATGGGATTTGAGGTCCCTTCCAACCCAAACCAGTCCATAATTCTGTTTTTCTTTTCTTCCTTTTGGAAGCTGAATTCTCTGGCATTTTTTCGTGTTTCCCTGTTCGTGCCTGGAGATCCAGGACCTGCCAGGATCAGCCTGGGCCTGGATTTTCCAACCCTGATGGGGTGTCCATAATTCTAATGTCACCTTTCCATTCCATGCCCCACTCCTGTGATGCCTTTAGGCAAAGCTTCCCAGAAATCCTCCAGGCAGGAACTTAACCCATGAGGGCTGGAAAACAGACACAGGTCAAGTATCTCACCCCTAAAAAAATCAATTCATAATGGGAAAAAGAGGAAAAGAAAGGAACTTTGCCCCCTGGAATGTGAACCTCTACTCCCATACTCAGTGGCAGGAATTCTGTGGGAATCTGTGCTGGGTGCTGCCCAAATTTAGGGTTTTCCATGAAATCTGATTGCTATTCAGCAATTTCCTTGCAAAATCCACATTGTCCTGGAGAGTTAAACCAGGAGCACCCAGGAGCTGCTGCTTCAGGAAGGATGAGCTTAAACATTGGGATGGCTGGGTGGAATTCTGGGTGAAATGGACTGTGGGACCCCATACCCAAAAAAAAAAATGAAAGCAAGGCAGTGCCTGAACTGGGAATTAGGAATCCTTCTGGGGAAACCCTGCAGTGCTGGGGAGTGCTGCTGGTCCTTAGGGGAATTCACCAGCTGGGAAAGCCTTTCCTGCTTCCAAAGGCTGAGCTTTGGATCTGGGATCCCCCTGGGCCCCCCAGGTGAGCCCAAGGTGCCTGTGCAGCCCCAGGGTTGGCACCATGGCCCCCCTAACCCAGGGAAAACTGCAGGAAGGGAGCTCAGCCAGCTGCCTCAGGGGCTTTTTTATGTCCCTGCCTTTCAGATGGACACCAAAAAAAAAAAAAAAAAAAAAAAGGCAAAAATAAAATCCTTGGCCCCTCCTTTGTGAGGAGAACAGCCTGGGAATATTTATTATTAAAAGGAGTGATGGAGCAGTTTCCATTCTTCCATTGTTCCTGCTTTTTTCTTCTTTTCTCCTTGTAAAAATACCCGAATAAAAGCAATTTATTAAGAACTGGCGTGGCTTCAAAATAGTTCCCCTTAATGTGAATGCTCTTAGTGACACTGTAAAATTTATTTACAGTTTCTCTTTTTGCTCATTGTTTGGATGGACCATAGGACACCAATAAAAAAAATCAAGGAATTATTTATCCTAAGCAGATGGAGCAGATGGAGCATTGGTGATAAGCAGCAGCTGGGCCTGATAAGCTGCCTTTGACTCGGGGTTTTCTTCATTTTTTGGAGCATTTTTTTTTCTGTCATCCAGCTCTCTTGGTATTAAAGGGAGGTTAAATGTGGAAATCTAAGTCCATATTACTGAAAGAGTGAAGAATAAAGGATGAGCATCACCCCCAAAGTGCTCCCTGAGCATCCTTGTGACTCCTGATGCCTTTCCCCACTTGGAAAGAAAAGCAAGACTGAAAAATAAAATCACAAAACCAAGGAGGGTTAAAAGCTCAGTGTGGAAAACCCCAACAGAGTGAGCAGGGAGTGGAAACCTTGCCTGGATTCACCTCCAGAGATGTCCCTCCAGGGATGCCAAATAATGGAATTATGGAATTCCTGAGTGGGAATAAACCCCCAGGGATCATTGATCCCACCCTGCCCTGCCCAGCCCCCCCAGCAATCCCAGCCCGGGCACCCCTGGCAGCTCCTGGAGCTCCAGGTGAGCGCTCCAGGTGAGCCCCGAGGGTTTTGTTGCTGTGGAAATGATTCCTCAGCCAGAGGTGTTGGTGCCTCCAGAGGGGCTTTGATGTGGGGGCAGCAATGGTTGGGCTCATGTGGGAACAGTCCCTGCCCGAGGGCTTTTCACTGCCAGCGCTGGGGGAGCTCCTTGGAATGGAGAAGTTGGAATTGCAGAATATCCCGAGTGGGAATAAACCCCCAGGGATCACCCAGTCACAGACCCCCCCAAAAATCCCAGCCTGGGCATCCCTGGCAGCTCCTGGAGCTCTGTGCCCATTCCCTGGGGAGCCTGGGCAGTGCCCAGCACCCTCTGGGGGAAGAGCCTTGCCCTAAAATCCATCCTAAATCCCTCCTGGCCCAGCTCCAGCCTCTCCCTGGGTGCTGTCCCTGTGCAGGCAGTCAAGGACACAGAATTCCCACCTACAGGAGTTCCATGCTGGATTCATGATCCCTTCTCCCAGGAAGGAGCCAGGCCTGGCTGTGGGTGGTCTGAGTCACTCATCCCTCTCCAGCCAAGGACATCAGGGCAGGATCCAGCTGGACACTCCTGCCCACAATCCCTTCCATTGATGTCATTTGGAATATCCTAGAAAGGATCCATTGAACTGCGAGGGGAAGAAGAGGTGGATGGAAACAGAGAAAACAAAACTGCCACAATCAATTTGGTCACAAATTGTCCCGGGGAGAAAGCTGGGCCAGGTGCAGGGCTGTGATTAGGATCGAGGGTTGGGAATGGCTCCAAGGGATTCAGCTGAGCTGGCTGCAGGGGCTTTGGGGGCTGCAGACAATGAGGTCACTCATTCATCCTCAAACCTTCACCTTCCTGGCACATGAGTCATGGACTGGGGAAGGTCAGAGCCTTGGATTCTTGGACTAGAACAGAAGAACGAGATTATTGTGGGCTGAGACCCATCTTGGGATCAGCAAAGGGATTGGGATTGTGTCCCTGTGCCCCCTCAGGTGTGACCCCACCTGGATCCTGCATCCAAACCTGGATCCCAGCTCGGGGAGGAGCTGGAGCTGCTGCAGAGAGCCCAGAGGAGGCAGCAGGATGAGCAGAGGGATGGAGCAGCTCTGCTGGGAGGAAAGGCTGGCACAGCTGGGATTGTTCAGCCTGGAGAGGAGAAGCTTTGGGCTGAGCTCAGGGTGGCCTTGCAGGGCCTGAAGGAGCTGCAGGAACCATGGAGAGAGACAATTGCCAAGGGATGGAGGGACAGCACCCAGGGAATGGAGGGACAGCACCCAGGGGATGGAGGGACAGGAACAGGGAATGGAGGGACAGCACCCAGGGAATGGAGGGACAGCACCCAGGGAATGGAGGGACAGCACCCAGGGAATGGCTTCAGAGCAGGATTTGATGGGATTTTGGGAATTAGGAATTGTTCCCTGGGATGGAATTCCCAGATTTGCTGTGGCTGCCCCTGGATCCCTGGAATGTTCAGTTCCAGGTTGGACACTGGGACAGTGGGAGGTGTCCCTGCCATGGCAGGGCTGGCACTGGATGATCTTTAAGATCCTTTCCATCCCAACTAATTCCATGGTTCTCTGTCTGCCCTGCCCTTCTTTACTCTCCACCCTTTCCCTTTTCCCACATCTGGGGCAGGACAATCCCATCACTAAATTCCTCCAGGGTGAAAAGGAGGCTCTGGGTGCTGGGAAACACCTCAGGGAGCTTCACATAACCCAGAGCTGGGATGCTGCTGGAATTCTGGAATTCCAGCGTGCTGCCAGCGGTTCCTCCTGGCGCTGGGGTGTCCCCAGGTGCTCAAACCCAGAGGTTTCCAGTGAAATTCCACCCAGGACTTTCTGTTTCCATACAGCTGCAATTCCAGTTGGTTTCTCCTCCTCCTCTGCAGGATCTGGCTGTGCCCCTGGATCACGTTTGGAAGAACATCCAGCAGAAGTTGCCCAGCACTCCTGGAGCTGCTGGTGGCTGTGCTGGGAGCACACCAGGGGCAATATTTGCTTCCAATTCCAAAGAGGAAGCTCCAAGCGGCTCCAGCTTGCAGGGAGTGTGGGATGTGGGAACAGGAGATGCTGGGATGGTGCTGCAGGACTCCTCCACCCTCCAGGGAGGAGCTGCTCCCACCTGGGGAAATGAATTTTGGCTTTTCCAGGGAAGGGAGCTGGGTGGTGCTGGCAGGAAGGGGGGCACCAGCCCTCAGTCCATCATCTCTGCCTGCTTTAATTGGATTTTGTGATCCAAACAATCCCGTGGAAACGTTGATGATGTTATTTGAAGGGGGACATAAAGACATTTTGCTTTCCTTCTATAACAAAACCCCAATTGGCACTTCCAGGGTCACCAGTCCCATGGGATTTTCGGGAGGATCAGCTTCCAGAGGGGGAGGTTTCTTTTCCAGAGGGGGATTTAGCAGCAGGATGAGACCAAGGGAGGCCCAGCAGGGCTGGAAGGTTTTTCCTCTCCTGAGCAGCCACCAAGCCAAGGGTGGCTTCCTGCACCAGGGGACCACAGCCAGCTCCTGGTGTGGGTGAACTCCCCAAACAAAGCTCCCATCCCAGGACTTCAAACCCATCCAGAAAATGGGAATCCAGGCAGGATTCACAATTCACAACTGGCATCTCAACGATACTCTTGAGATGAGCACTTTTTAAAGTGATAATTAAAAAAATTCCAACCCAGAGGGATGTGAGAGGAAATTCGGGGCATGGAGGGGACATTCCAGTCATTCCTGAAGCAGCAGCTTTGGCTCCTTTTAACTGGGGAGTTTTCTTGACCAAATTTGCAGGATAAGGAGAGAAGTTCCATCTTTCCAAAGGCCAGTCTGTGCTGCCACCAGTGCCACATAAACCCAGCTGGCTCCAAGCCTGCAGATGCAGCAGCAGCAGCAATGCTCAGATGATGCAGTAACAAAATAATTTGGTTATTTCACAGACTCGGGTCATATTGAATAAACAGGATATAAATACATTTAAAAATACAGGATCATTTGCCTATTGGATATTTACAAATGATAGGATAAATCCATAGGATATTTTTTAAAGTGTATTTTAAGTGTTTAATAATAATATGCCGCTCTGGGCACCCTGTGCCAGCCCTGCCCACCCTGCCAGGGAACAATTCCTAATTCCCAAAATCCCATCCAGCCCTGCCCTGTGGCAGTGGGAAGCCACTCCCTGTGTCCCTCCAGCCTTTGTCCAAATCCCTCTCCAGCTCTCCTGGAGCAGCTCTGCTGCAGCTGAAGTTCCTCCCCAGGATTCTCGGTTTCCCTGCTCTGAAGGGCTGCCACACATCTGGTATTTTGGTTATTTATCTGTCACTCCTCTCCCCCCTGGGAATGGCCCCTTTCCCACCTGGAAATGGTGACTTGGCAGCTCCCAAGTTTTCCTGAGAGCTTCCAGCTGCCTGGATGTCAGCCTGGACCAGAAGGTGCTGCTTCATTTTGGTCAGGGAGCAGAGCAGCACAAAAAGGGGTTTGTTGAGACCCTGGGTGTGTTTTGCTTTTCCAGGGAAGCTGGGCCGTGGATCTCCCTCATGTCCAGGTGCAAAAGATGGATTTAGTGCTCGTGTGTGGGGTGTAAGTGATAAATTCAGCATTCCTGGCTCTCAGGGAGGATGAGGAGGCATCTCCAGAAGGTTTTGGGGAGTTCCAGTGCTGGTCAGGGGCTCTGGGAACAGTTCCAAGCCCAAAG
The DNA here is from genome assembly GCA_037013685.1 of Acridotheres tristis. Lineage (NCBI taxonomy): Eukaryota > Metazoa > Chordata > Aves > Passeriformes > Sturnidae > Acridotheres > Acridotheres tristis. The sequence goes on from CM072884.1 coordinate 113,769,509, forward strand.
AAGGACAAACATCCCAGGTGGGAGCACATCCCTCATGTCCTGCTGGGCTCCTCGGAGTCCCAGTCCAGCTGTTCCCAGCTTTGGGACAAATCCCAAAGATCCCAGAGTCCCTCTGCAGGTGAGGTGAGGCCAGCAGGAGGGACCCTACAACTGCCAGGGCCACTCTGGGCTGGATGTGACCAGGATTTGGCCACGTGAGCCACACAAACTCAGGGGTGGAGCAGGGACATTTCCCCATTTGGGATTCCCCACAATCCCCAGGGGTGGGGCAGGGACATTTCCCCATTTGGGATTCCTCACAATCCCCAGGGATGGAGCAGGGACATTTCCCCATTTGGGATTCCCCACATTTCCCAGGGATGGAGCAGGGACATTTCCCCATTTGGGATTCCCAAAATCCCCAGGGATGGAGCAGGGACATTTCCCCATTTGGGATTCCCCACAATCCCCAGGGATGGAGCAGGGACATTTCCCCATTTGGGATTCCCCACAGTCCCCAGGGATGGAGCAGGGACATTTCCCCATTTGGGATTCCCCAAAATCCCCAGGGATGGAGCAGGGACATTTCCCCATTTGGGATTCCTCACATTTCCCAGGGATGGAGCAGGGACATTTCCCCATTTTGGATTCCTCACATTTCCCAGGGATGGAGCAGGGACATTTCCCCATTTGGGATTCTCAAAATCCCCAGGGATGGAGCAGGGACATTTCCCCATTTTGGATTCCTCACATTTCCCAGGGATGGAGCAGGGACATTTCCCCGTTTGGGATTCCCTCTTTCCCCACCCTGCAGTGCCCATTTCTCTTGGAATCTGCAGCTCCAGAGGGTTCCCACCAGGGAGTTAAGTGGTCAAAGCCATTCCAACAGTCACCTGGGCTGGTTCTGCTGGAATTCTGAGATTATTCCTTTTCTCTCTTGCTGGGCCACAGATAAATCCAGAGAAGAAAAAGAATCTGCTTTAACAGCAGCCCATGATGAACTTGTTCCTCTTTCTCTTTCAGTCTTCACTTGCCTACAGGATCCTCCTTTCCATGAGCTGGAATTTTCTTTTTGATTCCCCCTTCAGGAACCACAAAAAGCCCCAGCACTGAAGGAACCCAGTTAAGGCCTTCCAGGAGCTGAAGCCAACAAGGAGATGGAGAGAAAAATCAAAGGAGTGGAACAGGCAGAGTGGATTTGTGCTGCGTGTTCCTTGTTATGGAAAACCCATCAGAAAGAGGGGGAATAAACAAAGGAATTTGGGGCCCCAGCAGTGCAAATAAAAGCATTGTTAGCTGGGATGGGTGTTTGGGTTTCTCCCTTCCTTTGGGAGCTGCTGCAGAGGAAGCAGATTAGGGATTGCCAGCTCTGGCAAAATCGACCTGGTGGCATCATAATGACCTCATTATGGGCTGTAAATGAGCTCACGGCTTAATTATGTGTTCAGGGGAAAAAACACCTCAGGAGCTGCCCACAGGTGTGGGGTTAACCCTTTCCTTGCTGGGATCCAGCTCCGGCCAAACCTCGTCACTCTGGGAGCCGGGAAAGGCTCGGATCCAACAGCTGTGGAGGCTGAGAGCAGCTGGATTTCCTTGTGTCCATCTGCAATGCAAACACAAACCCTCACTTTGTTTGTTTGTTTGCCTGGCTGCTGCTGACTGGGAGTCACAGGATCCCAAATCCCCGGGGCTGGCAAAGCCCTCCCAGCCCCTGCAGTCCCAGCTGTGCCCCATGGCCACCTTGGCACCCTGAGTGCCACCTCCAGGTGCCACCTGCAGGGATGGGCACTCCAAAGCTCCCTGGGCAGCCCCTGCCAAGGCCTGAGCTCCCTTTCCATGGGGAAATTCCTGCTGCTGTCCAAGCTGAGCCTGCCCTGGCCCAGCCTGAGGCCGTTCCCTCTCCTCCTGTCCCTGTTCCCTGGAGCAGAGCCCGACCCCCCCTCCCTGCCCCTCCTGCCAGGGACTTGTGCAGAGCCACAAGGTCCCCCCTGAGCCTCCTTTTCTCCAGCCTCAGCCCCTTCCCAGCTCCCTCAGCCCCTCCTGGGGCTCCAGCCCCTTCCCAGCTCCGTTCCCTGCCCTGGGCACCTCCAGCCCCTCCAGGGCTCTCCTGCAGGAGCCACAACTGGACACAGCCCTCGAGGGTCTCAGTGCCAGCACAGAGGGACAATCCCTGCCCTTGGAGGACAATCCCTGCCCTGGGGGACAATCCCAGCCTTTGGGGACAATCCCTGCCCTTGGGGACAATCCCAGCACAGAGGGACAATCCCAGCCCTGGGGGACAATCCCTGCCCTGCTCCTGCTGCTGCCAGGGAGAAATTCCAGCAGATCCTCCCCCTCTGGAATAAAAGGCTTTCCAAGCCCCTCCTTTACTTTTCCCTCGTTCCTTTACAGCAAACATTCCCTGGTGGAAAATGAGATTCCAGAGGAGCCCAAACCCTTCTGCCCAAACCAATTCCCTGCCCACCTTGCCCATGGCTCCTCCACTGGACCTGGGCTCTTCCCATCCTCCTCACAATTCCTATTCCCTCATCCCTGCTTCCATCACTTTTTGCCTCTCCTCTTCTGTTCCTTAAGTCTCAATATCACTTTTCACATTTGGATTATGGAGAAATCTCCCAGAATGTCCTTGTTAGCCATAGAAATCTCTTCCCTGTCTTCTCCAGTTTTCTGGGCGTGACAATATGGATATTTGGAATGAGAACACAGAAGCATGGGATACACAGGACATTCTGCAAAGCCACCATTTCCCAAACACTTTCATTATGTGGGAAGAGCAGGAATGAAGCACTTGTTGAGGCATCTCTGCTCTGGCTCACAACTCTGAGGTTCCTCTGCCAGGAGAGGTCCTGGGCAATGCAAGATCCCAGTCAGGCACAATTTTCTGGAAGTATTGATGCAGTGGGAACCTCTGGGATGGACAAAAGCATGGCCAGGTCTCCCTGTATCTACCACAAATCCAGAAAGCCAAACAAACTCAACAAGTCCTGAAAATATCCTAAATATCCCAAAAATATCCTAAATATCCCAAAAATATCCTAAATATCCCAAAAATATCCTCAATCCAGGCAGAATTTGGAGGCAGAAGAAGAGGTTGTGTTCTGGAAAATCTGAGAACATGGGGAACAAAATCACCTTTAGCATACAGACATTGTTGTTCCATGGATAACTGAGATTATGGATCCTCCTTTCTCATGGATTTGTATCTGGAGGCTGATTTTGCTCTGGAGTGGCAGGGCTGGATGGGATATTGGGCAGGAATTGTTCCCTGGGAGGGTGGGGAGGAATAAAATTCCCAGAGCACTTCCAGGCTGCCCCTGGCACCCTGGCAGTGCCCAAGGCCAGGTTGGAAAGGGCTTGGAGCAGCCTGGGACAGTGGGAGTGGGACAGGGTAGGACTGGATGGGATTTAAGGTCGCTCTCAGCCCAAAGCAGTCTGGAATTCTTTGTTTTCAGACTCCCCTTTCCTTGTTTTCTCCCACAGCAGCCATGAGCTCTGCCTGCTGCCAGCTCTGCTCTGCAGGATTTTCTCCTGAAATCCTGAAATCCTGAAATCCTGCCATCCCTGCTCTGCATCCATTTCTTGTCTCCCGTCACTGTCCATAAAATCCCCGAGTTTTTTTCTTTTTTTTTGCTGTTCCCACCTCAATGAGACACAAACCTGGAACTTCTGAGGCAACACAGGTTTGACAGGAAGTAATGACATCCCATGGGTGACAGAAATAACAAATCCAGGCATTTCCCAGCGGGGAATGATGGATTCTAATTATCCTGCAAGGTCAAGAAAACCAGGAGATCGTGGAGTCACTGCAGGAAAGGGGCTGGAAGGGACCTTAAAGCCCATCCAGGGACACAGGGCAGGGACACCTCCCACTGTCCCAGGCTGCTCCCAGCCCTGTCCAAGCTGGCCTGGGACATTTCCAGGGATGGAACAACCTGGGATAGTGGGAGGTGTCCCTGCCCATGGCAGGGGGTGGAATGAGGTGATGTTTAATCCAAACCCAAACCAGTCTGGGATTGCTTGATCCGCTCTCCCCTGTTTTGCTGTTCCTTTGGTTCATCCTGTGGGTGATGGACACGAAGGAACAGACTCATTCCAAGGCTGTTGCCAGGCTGGAACAGCTCCTGGAAGAGCTGCACTGCAGAGCCTGCTTGTCCTGCTTGAAAAACAGACTGGACCTAAATATCTGCAGCACTGCTTCAATCCCTGACCTGTCAGAGCCGTGACAAATGTCCCTCTGCAGTGACAAATTCCAGCAGAGGCTGGAGCAGGATCGATGCTGATTTCTCACCCTCCCTGCCAGCAGTGATGTCTCTCTGCAGATGGAGAGGGAGGAAAAGGCTGGGATGGTTCCTGAGCTGTATCCAAGGAGGAAAAGGAGCCACTGTGTGAGTGCAGCTGCATCACTGGGCTCCTGTAAGGAGTGGGCAGTGGCCTCTGGCAAAGCCCTGAGTGGTTTGGCTGCTCCATGAACTGTGGAAAAGAGGGAGAGGAGCTTTGGGATGGAGGGGAGATGTAAGGGATGAGTGGCTGTTATCCACAGCTGCTCCTGGGAGCCTGCAGTGAAGTAAGCAGGGGTAATAAAGCAGTGGAGCTGGCAGGGGGTGCTGCACACGGGGTTCTGCTCAAACACTTCCTCCTTTCAAGCTGTTTGCTGGCTTTAAAACTGGTTTTAATGTGTGGTTTTAGCAGGTTTTTTTTGTGACAAGCAGAGAACTCTGCACAGGCACCACTCAGGAACATCAAGGTCACCTTAGAAGAGGTGTGGATTTTCCCTGGAGACACACGGAGGTTCTTTTGTAGGGATTCTCTGCATTCAAACAGAAAATGTGTCTAAGGATCATGGAATGGTTTGGATCTTAAAGCTCATCCCATTCCCACCCCCGTGCCATGGCAGGGACACCTCCCAAGCTGGCCTTGGGCACTGCCAGGGCTGCTCTGGGCAGAGAAATTCTCAGCTGCCTCTGAAGTTATCCAGGATTTTCAGATCCACTGATGGAAAAAAAAATCTGGCACTAAATCACCTAGAAAAGAGTGATCTGTGTACAGTTCTTCACTAAAATGATCTGGAGCATGTCTGGACTTAGGAAATCCATTACCAGACCCTCAGTGGTCTGTACTGGTTCTACTGGAGCAGCTCAGATTCACACTGGGTGATGTGGCTATGAAGATCCTACGATATTTAAATTTTTCCCAATTAGGGACAAGATTCCAAGGAGCTGGTGCTCATCCCCTGCTCTCAGTTCACGACTAAAACCTGCTTCTGCTGCAGCCTTAACTATTTTCCTTCTTTTCTGATCTATTTCTCAGGAACCCAGAGGGAAAAATCCAGCACACAAAGCAGGAGCTTCCTGTTGCAATGCCATGAGTGCTTTATGGAGAGGAGCCAGCTTTGTTCCCTGTGGATGCAGAGCATTCCTAGAGGGACAGTGAACATTTCACCTGCAGGAGCAGCTGGTTTGAGCCTCTCAGGGCCAGAAGTGAAGCGTGGCATCCCTAAAATCCTTCATTCATGGCAGCAAGGAGCTGAATTCCCAAGGCCCAACCACTTTCCCTGCTTGCCTGCTCCAAAGGTAAATCCTGCCACCAGCACAGGGAACGAATCCAGGAGGGAAAGTTTGGTAGGAAAACAATGGGAGGAACTGAACAGTTTCCAAAAACAATGAGTGGGCTTTAAGGAAGGGGTATTGGAGGGCAAAAATTCCAGCTCTCCTCAGGAGGATCCAACACCCAGCAGAAATATGCAGGGATAAGTGGGAACAAGACTGTTCATGCAGGGAAAACAAAAAGATCTTGTCCCAGGCTGTAATGACATCCCAAGAACTTTGGAGGTGATGCAGAAATTTCCACTGGATAAGGATTGGATGGGATCTCCAGCAAGTGAACATTACAGGGAATGCAGATCTGAGCAGTGGCATCATCACTTTGTTCAATAAAGTGCTTGGGAAATGTGTTAGGAACAAGCTCCTGTTTGTTCTGTTAATCTTCTGTTAACTGTGGAAAACACCCTGGTTTTGTGTTAATTGTGGCTGTTGTTCTGTTCTGATCCCCACTCCCTGGAATTGTCTTGCCCCAATGCCCTTTCCTTCCCTTTGCTGCTCCCAAAATGGTGCCTGGAAAATGAGAAGACTGCAAGTGCTTATGGGACACAACTCAGTAATAAAAAAAAACCCTAAAAAATGAGCCAGTATAACATGGAAAACCAAAAATGGAACTCCCAAGTAAGAAAAGCAGTGAAGAAGATGAAATCACCAACCAGGACCCTCCTGCCTTGTCACCATGACCTGAACAGCACCCCATGGACGTGACACCCCTGGACTAGGAGCCAACCAGGCTCTCCTGAGGGACTCCTGTGAGGACAGAAGGCCCAGCTCTGCTGCACAGCAAAGCTCAATTCCTCCTCCTCTGCATCATCCATCGGGAGCAGCGCTGGTGCACGGGACCCGTGGGAGAGCTGATTTCTCAATAAAGGCATTAAACGGGAGCTGGGCTCCTTGCCATTATCCATTTTATTCTGGGGGCTCATCCGGGGTCACCTGAAGAGGAGCAGAGACGGGACGGGCGAGTGAGTGATGTGTGAGTGAGACAGGGGCCGGTAGCCCGAGTGCCGAAGTGAGTGGGGACCCCGCAGTACCGCGGTTCCGGACTCTCGCGGGAGGGCTGGCCAGAAACAGGGGGAAGTGAGAGAGGTCTATCAAGGCCTAGTGAATGCCTGAGGCGTCTCCTAAGGGATAGAGAAAGTTTCCCCCCTCCGGGCGTGCAGGGGAAAACCCATAGTGTGAGTTGGGAGCACGGAAGAAAAGCAGTGAAGAAGATGAAATCACCAACCAGGACCCTCCTGCCTTGTCACCATGACCTGAACAGCACCCCATGGACGTGACACCCCTGGACTAGGAGCCAACCAGGCTCTCCTGAGGGACTCCTGTGAGGACAGAAGGCCCAGCTCTGCTGCACAGCAAAGCTCAATTCCTCCTCCTCTGCATCATCCATCGGGAGCAGCGCTGGTGCACGGGACCCGTGGGGCTCCCACCCAGAACTGATTTCTCAATAAAGGCATTAAACTGGAGCTGGTCATTCATTTCAAAATGGTTTTGTTTTGGGGAAGGGTCTCCTTGGAAAAGGTTTCATCCTTAGTGGACTCCTGAGAACCATCATTGCTACAGACAGAACCCCAAAGACAACTCCCTGCTTCTCCTGAGATGGGAAAACCCCAGGATCTCCAAAGACACTCAGGATCATCCAGTGAGCTGGATTCAAAGTGGGATGGGATGAGGGGAAATGAGGAAGGTGAGAGGAGACCCAGATGTGTGAAAGGGGAAGAGTGGGGAGCCAAGGAACTGAAGATCCCAGAAAAAACCGCAGAGGACTGAGGAGCTGGAGAGGGACACGTGGAAATTACTTTGAAAGGAAAGAGAAACTGAAACATTGGAGAATGTTGGGAATGTGGGACAGCTTCCTGTGATTATCCTCTAAAAAAGGCAGGGCACTGGAGGCTTTCTGTGCTTGATTTTTAGAGGAGACTCTAATTTATTCTAATTTATTTATTTATATCTAATTTATTTCTCAGCACAAAATCCAGAATTTTCCCCCATGCCAGCTGTGGAAACCATTCCACGGATTTCCTCCTTGCCCACCCTTTTCTCAGGAATGAGGATCCCCAGCTGTTGTACCAGAATTCACTCATTTGGAGTCACCCCACAAATTGTCACCTTGTTGAGGCTCTACCAACTCCTTACATTGGGATTCCTTTGCCTGAATCCTATGGGATATGGATCAGGTCCTTAGAGGAGGAAAAAAGATGTCCATGCATTTCTGGGAGGAGTTTTTTTCTGGTTTTTTGTCTGGATTTGCATTTCCCCTCGAAGGCTTCAGGTTTGTGCCTGTCATGGGGGAGATGCTCGAGATGAAACCTCATCCAAAAAGTGCCTTTTCCAGTTCTATTAAAGCCAAAAGAATAACATGGGGGAATTTTCTAGATTCCACCCAGTCCATAATAAATTTGAAAAGTTAATTTGCTGCAGCTGCTTTCTAACTCCTCCCAAGGCCACAACTCCACATGATTACACAACCACAGCAAAGTTTATGGCTGAGTGCAAACACTACCCTGGTTTTGTTGTTCTGCAAAAACCAATATTTGGTTTAAAGATTCCCTTGGATTTTTAATCCACTTTGCTTGGGAATCTCACTCGCCACCAGGATTTTTAGAGCCCTCGCTTTGCTTTTGGGCCTCCTGTTTGCCACATCTCTGAGGGATTTGCTGCACATTGGGGTCAAATTGTGTGTCCAGCAGGAGCAGGGATTGTCCCCCAAGGGCAGGGATTGTCCCCCAAGGGCAGGGATTGTCCCCAAGGACTGGGATTGTACCCCAAGGACAGGGACTATCCCTCTGTGCTGGGATTGTCCCTAAGGACAGGGAAGAGATTTCTATGGATAACAAGGACATTCTGGGAGATTTTTCCATAATCCAAATGTGAAAAGTGATATTGAGACTTAAGGAACAGAAGAGGAGAGGCAAGAAGTGATGGAAGCAGGGATGAGGGAATAGGAATTGTGAGGAGGATGGGAAGAGCCCAGGTCCAGTGGAGGAGCCATGGGCAAGGTGGGCAGGGAATTGGTTTGGGCAGAAGGATTTGGGCTCCTCTGGAATCTCATTTTCCACCAGGGAATGTTTGCTGTAAAGGAACGAGGGAAAAGCAAAGGAGGGGCTTGGAAAGCCTTTTATTCCAGAGGGGGAGGATCTGCTGGAATTTCTCCCTGGCAGCAGCAGGAGCAGGACAGGGATTGTCCCCCAGGGCTGGGATTGTCCCCAAGGACAGGGATTGTCCCCAAGGTCTGGGATTGTCCCTCTGTGCTGGGATTGTCCCCAAGGGCAGGGATTGTCCCTCTGTGCTGGGATTGTCCCTAAAGACAGGGATTGTCCCCCAGGGCTGGGATTGTCCCCCAGGGCTGGGATTGTCCCCAAGGGCTGGGATTGTCCCTAAAGACAGGGATTGTCCCCCAAGGGCTGGGATTGTCCCTCTGTGCTGGGATTGTCCCCAAGGACTGGGATTGTCCCCCAGGGCAGGGATTGTCCCCTGTGCTGGCACTGAGACCCTCGAGGGCTGTGTCCAGTTGTGGCTCCTGCAGGAGAGCCCTGGAGGGGCTGGAGGTGCCCAGGGCAGGGAACGGAGCTGGGAAGGGGCTGGAGCCCCAGGAGGGGCTGAGGGAGCTGGAAAGGGGCTGAGGCTGGAGAAAAGGAGGCTCAGGGGGGACCTTGTGGCTCTGCACAAGTCCCTGGCAGGAGGGGCAGGGAGGGGGGGGTCGGGCTCTGCTCCAGGGAACAGGGACAGGAGGAGAGGGAACGGCCTCAGGCTGGGCCAGGGCAGGCTCAGCTTGGACAGCAGCAGGAATTTCCCCATGGAAAGGGAGCTCAGGCCTTGGCAGGGGCTGCCCAGGGAGCTTCGGAGTGCCCATCCCTGCAGGTGGCACCTGGAGGTGGCACTCAGGGTGACAAGGTGGCCATGGGGCACAGCTGGGACTGCAGGGGCTGGGAGGGCTTTGCCAGCCCCGGGGATTTGGGGATAATGGAAAAAAACCCAACTTTTTTTCTGCTGGGGTGTAAAACACCTCACTGTCTCCAGTTGGGGTCCCTCACACAGGCTTAGGCTGAGATTAACTCAGCCCCCCATTCCTGTCCCTGCTGTCCCCTCCTGCCCAAGGGTTGGACACAAACCCAGCCAGCCCCTGGCTGTGCTAAGAAAAGTTCTGCCTCTGCACAGAGCCAGCTTTGCCCGAGGACTCTGTCAGCCAAAATCACAAGGATATTTCTATTTAAATCCCATCCAGTGTGTGCACATTGGGAATATTTTTACCCTGGTAGCACACACGCCACCACCAATAAGAGGGGATTGTTGTTATAAGTTGGCTGTTAAAATCCAGCCTGGACTAAAAATTGTTGTAGAAGGTCTCAGCCTGGGAGGTATTTGTTTGTTTGGAAAGGTTATTTAAGACAAGGAATGAAAATAATGAGTGGGTGTGGGCTCCTACCTTGCATTTTTCTGTTTAAAAAGGTCTTGCATGGCATTTTCTGGTGATTGGATCCTGACAGAATTGGAGAGGGAATCGAAAACATAGCAGGTAAATTCTGGGATTCTTTTTGAGGGGGAAAAAAAAAATCTTCAGGGTGAGAACCTCTGAGAATGCAACAGGAATATTCAAGGCCTACCCACAGAGGTGGAATAAACAGGAATAGAAATGCTCAGTTTTGCATTTCTCTGGGACTAGAAACTTTCCACCCTTTATGTGCTGAGCCTCTGGAAGGCCTGAGGAGGTGGAATTGTGCTCCTGGATCTTCTTCATCCACGGGTGAAAGTGAGTGGCTCAGAGAAATGAGTGCCCACCTGATGAGCTTGATAAAATAAACACTCCTAAATTCACATATCAACAACTGTGAACTGAGCACTGGCACCCAGTGCTCTCCAGGAATTCCACAGAGCTGTGGCACCTGAGACACAAGGGACCAAAGATCCATTAAAAACCCCCAGGATGCCAAAAATCAGGCTCCTAAATCCACTCTTGGCCAAGCAAACAAACAAACAAACAAACACAAACACCTGATTTGGAGCAGCAGTGGCTTGGCCCCAGCTCCCAGGGCTTTGGCTGACGTGACTTTTCCAAAGCCACACAGGAAATCTGCTGCAATTCCAGGAATAGAGCCCAGAGCCCAGGCTTTAACCACAGGCTGCCTCTGTTTTCTTGGTCAGCCCTCCTGCCCACAAGGAGCCTGAAGCCAGAGGTGTCCCCTGGGCATGGAGCTGAAGATGTTCCTTGTTCTTGGAGTTTGGGAGTTTTGTGGAGAGCCTGGGGCTCCTCAGGACACCCAGGATTACACACCAGAGCTCAAGGATGCTGTACCCAGGAAAAAAAAAAAAAAAAAAAAGAAGGAAAAGGGATGGGTTGGCAGAGCTGCTGTAGGCACAGAGAGGTGGGAGAAGATTTTTAATTTGCTTAACGAGCTGCTGGTGGGGACAGACAGGACAGACCCTCTGGAATCATGGAATGGTGGAATCTTCAACTGGTTTGGCTTGGGAGGGACCTTAGAGTTTATCCATGGGACACCTCCCACTATCCCAGGGACACCTTCCACTACCCCAGGGACACTTTCCACTATTCCAGGGACACTTCCACTATCCCAGAGAAACTTTCCACTATCCCAGAGACACCTTCCACTATTCCAGGGACACTTTCCACTATTCCAGGGACACTTCCACGACATTTCCACTCTCCCAGGGACAGTTCCACTCTCCCAGGGACATCTCCTCTATCCCAGGGACACCTTCCACTATTCCAGAGACACCTTCCACTATTCCAGTGACACTTTCTACTATTCCAGGGACACTTCCTCTATCCCAGGGACACATCCTTTATCCCAAGGACACCTTCCACTATCCCTGGGACATCTCCTCTATCCCAGGGACACCTTCCACTATTCCAGGGACACTTTCTACTATTCCAGGGACACTTCCACTATCCCAGGGACACTTTTTCTACCCCAGGGACACTTTCCACTATCCCAGAGAAACTTTCCACTATCCCGGGGACACCTTCCTCTATCCCAGGGACACCTTCCACTATTCCAGGGACACTTCCATGACACTTCCACTCTCTCAGGGACACTTCCAGTATCCCAGGGACACCTCCCTCTATCCCTGGGACACTTCCACTATCCCAAGCTGTTCCAACCTGGCCTGGGACACTTCCAGGGATGAGGAGTCCACAACCCCTCAGAGTAACCTGGGCCTCACAGAATTCCTTCCCAAATCCCATCCACCCCTGCCTGTTCCAGCTGGAAGCCATTCCCCCTCATCCTGTGTCTGTCCAAGAGCTTGAATTGGTTCAGACACAATTGTTGTGCAGGTCAGGAGGTGCTGAGGAAACGAAAAGCATCGAGGCAGAGTTTTTATAAGGAAATGTTGAGTTTCTCCTCAGGGTCTGTGCATTTGCTTCATGCAGGGCCCGCCAGTGAGTTCCAAATGACATCTGATGTAATTCCTGAGTCAAAAAGATAACAAAAGGTCTGTGTTGAGTCAGAGGACCAGAACTAAAAACTCCCTGAACGTTGTGCTCACACACTTATTGCTAAACCAGCCTGGACAATTACAAATTACAAAGCAGAAAATGTTTGAATGTTCATTTCCAGATTTCTCCTATCGAGGCAAACCACACATTCCTCCTTGGCAGATGCCAAATGTGAGGATTTAAAGGAAATGTTCCTGGAGTTATCTGAGTATGAGGAGCACTGGAGTGATTTTCTGAATTGTTTGGGTTGTTCTGTTCTAATCTGAACAGATTTTCTTCTGTCCTAAAAGGAAATGCACAAACCTCTGGCCTAAGAGCAAACACAGAAGATTTCAGGCTGTGCAATTGGAAGGGGGGGTGGCAATTGGGAATTGTCAGTGACAAGTGGGTTCTACTGGAAGTCCCATCTTGGATTCAACAATAGGGTTGGTATCTTGATCCTTGCAGTTAAGAAATATGGATTTCCACATCGGCCCCATCTTGCATGAATTACTGCAGATCTGACAAATCTGAGTTATTGGGCTCCTCCTGGGAGGTTTTTCAAGCCAATTGTAACAACAGCTGATGGGAACCAGCTGCTCCAGCAGAATGAGGAACCAGATCCTTGGCATTTGATGAATTAATAAAGCCAGGCACAATACAAATGTCAGCAACAGCCAGCAATCCTGCAGGAGAATGGGGAGCAAAAGGAAAAGAGCAGGAATCCAATGGCAGCAGCTGTTTGGCCAACAGGTAGGGGGGAACTATTTCCTCATGGCAACACCTAGGAAAGGTTTTCCATGATTCCCCAAAAAAAAAAAGAGCTCCTTGCATCTAGATGATAACAGCAGTGCAGGGCTTGGATGAATTTCTGGCTGTTCATTTGAGGAAAAGCCAGGGAAAGAGAGAGGGATTGCACATCAGTTGTCTGGAAATGCAGGACCAGAGGCTGGGTGACTTGGGAATGTGGCTGCAGGGACAGAAATCCTTTCACTGGCACAGTTACAATTCCAGGGGCCAGAGGAGGGACCTGAGTACAAATAAATATCCGAAAAAAGGGGCAGGGGGGCTTTGTAACAAATGCAGCCCTGGCCTGGATTGTGTCAGGGCTTTCCATTTGGATGGAGCAGGAGTTCCCATGGAGAAGGGTCTCTGTACAAGCTGAGCAGCTGAATCCCAGAATCCTGCAATGCTTTGGGTTGGAAGGGACCTTAAAGCTCATCCAGTGCCACCCCTGCCATGGCAGGGACACCTCCCACTGTCCCAGGTGGCTCCAAATCCCAATGGACACCCCAGGGATCCCAGGGAATGATCAAGGCCAGCTTGGATGGGGTTTGGAGCAGCCTGGGACACTGGGAGGTGTCCCTGCCATGGCAGGGCTGGCACTGGATGAGCTTTAAGGTCCCTTCCAACCCAAACCATCCCAGGATTCTGGGATTTTGACTGAGCTGCTGCTATTTGGGGAATTGGTCTGGGAGTTGCTGTGTAATTCCCTGAAAAGCTCAATGTTAGTGATGCTGGAAAATGGGAAAAGCCAGGGAGCAGTGCTTAGAGCAGAACTAAACAAAATAAAAATGAATTTTGCTCCTGTTGAAACCCATTATGGGCAACCAGAAGAAAAGAGAAGGGAGGGAAATAAAGAAATGTAGAAGGGGTTAATAGACTGGAAAGGATGGGAATGGGAATATAGATCCATCCAGTCCTGAGGAATGAGGAGCAGGGAAATACAGCTGGTAATAAAAGAAGGAGAAGCTCTAATCAAAATATCAGGCAGAGGTTTGAACACAGACCAAAGGAAGATCTCTTGAATTCCAGGTATAATTAAGTTGTGAAATCCTTGATCCCAACATATGGAGGAGGCCAAAGGTTTCAATCCTTTGGGAGACAGTTTGGACAAATCCAGGTAGGACAGGTTTGTCTGGAGAGCCAGGAATGCAGGAGGGCTGAGCTGTGTCCTGTGTCCTTCCACTCTGCCCATGGATGAAGCACTGGATGCTCCATTCCACCAAAAAAAAATCCATTTTGTTGGAATTCAGCTCCCTGCAAAGACAGATTCCAAAGGTGGTTTTCCTTCCCCAGCTCTCTGTTGGACTTTTCTCCATGAATTAAAGATTGGTACAACCAAAGCAGGGAATTCCTGGCAGTTCCAGGAGCTGCAGTTGTTGGAATCTCCTCCCTCCTGGTGGAATCCCTGCCCCATGCCTCCTTCTGGGAAAGGGATGGAACAATGTGGGCATCCCAAAAAGGAGCTGCCAGTCACAATGGGCATCTCCAGCTCCTTGAGCAGGGATTCTTTCCCTTCTTCATCCTCAGCTTGTGGATTTGGTTTTCCATGTTTTGGAGAAGAGGAGGCTCCGGGAGAATTCCTTGAGGCCTTCCAGTGCTTTAAGGGGTTATAAAAAGGAGGGAGAAGGAGTTTGTTTATCCCTGCAAATAATGCCAGGAGAAAGGGAATGGTTTAAAACTGCCAGAGGGAGGGATGGGTGGGATTTTGGGAATTAGGAATTGTTTCCTGGGAAGGGCTGGGATGGAATTCCCAGATTTGCTGTGGCTGCCCCTGGATCCCTGGAATGTTCAGTTCCAGTTTGGGCATTGGGACAGTGGGAGGTGTCCCTGCCATGGCAGGGGTGGCTCTGGGTGATCCTTCAGCTCCTTCCAATCCAAACCATTGTGGAATTCTACAATTCCACGTCTGACTGATAATATTGGAGATTTCCTTCAAGCAGAGGGAACACAAAGGTTTTGCACAAATTATTTTTTTGGGGAAATGTGCTTTAAAGTTTTCACTGGATGTCGTGGAGTTACATCCTTTAAATTTTCCTGGGAAAACTTTTCCTCGCTGAATGGGATTGATCTGTTGTGATCCATTTGCTGGGATTTGGTCTCAGCATTGTCCAGTTCCCAGTGTGGATTTATCCAGGATATCAAACACGAGTTAACTCTGGAACCTGAACTCAGTTAACAACAAACATTCCACTGAAAATCCACAACATTTTTTTTTTCAACAAGAAAAAAATCTCAATAAATTCTCAGCTGGTCAAAACATGTTAAAAAATGCTGCAAGGTATTGTTTGAAATGCTAAATATTCAGTTTTCATGGAGAAAGTCAAGCAAGGATTTTCCAGGGGAACTCTGCTGAGCTGGTTGGCTGCTTTGCTATGGAATAGTCAAATATTCCAGGCCTTGAGCCTTTCCTAAAGTTCTTTAAACAGATTAAAGTTGGATAAGGGAAGCTATTAATTTTTCAATCATATGATCTTATATTTATTCTCGTAATCAAATCCCATTCCCACCCCCTCAGTTCCATGAAATAAATGTGGATTCAGACTCTGCCTCCAGTTCAAAAGAGAAATTAAATTACAGTAAGTTTGCTTTATATGGAATTGCTTCATCAGGAGGCAGAGTTCCTCTAATCACATTTAAATATAGGCACTGGAAGCCAAACACTGACCAGGGGTTAAAGGAATATTATGGGTGATTTAATGGAAACCCATTTATAGAGCACAGAAAGAATTTTAAATCACGTCAGGGGTAAAATTCAGATGATCCCAAATGCAGCAATGAACTTCCACAGCCACTGCTATGTCTTGGAAATCAGATTGTTTTAAATAATTTTTGGGCTGGTTGTGGAAGTGTAAAAAAAAAATTGTGAGAAAGGAGAGGGAAAATTGTGAGCCTTGGCTCCAGGGCAGCTGAGATTTCCACAAGGTAAAATTAAAAATTTGTTTATGGCTCCCAGGATTTTCTCTACCTTTGCTCATCACCAGCAGAGCTGGAACTCTGTGGTTGGGAAAAGAGAAGCAGAGAAGGGAATGGAGCCCCAGGAGGGGCTGAGGGAGCTGGGAAAGGGCTGGAGAATTCCAGAGGGA
The DNA here is from genome assembly GCA_037013685.1 of Acridotheres tristis. NCBI lineage: Eukaryota > Metazoa > Chordata > Aves > Passeriformes > Sturnidae > Acridotheres > Acridotheres tristis. The sequence continues at coordinate 113,785,390 of CM072884.1, forward strand.
GATAGGAAAGGAGATGGAGAATTCCTGAGGGAAATGGGAAAGGAGATGGAGAATTCCTGAGGGAAATGGGAAAGGAGATGGAGAATTCCTGAGGGAAATGGGAAAGGAGATGGAGAATTCCTGAGGGAGTTGGGAAAGGAGATGGAGAATTCCTGAGGGAGCTGGGAAAGGGCTGGAGAATTCCTGAGGGAAATGGGAAAGGGGATGGAGAATTCCTGAGGGAAATGGGAAAGGAGAGGGAGAATCCCTGAGGGAGCTGGGAATGGCCTGGAGAATTCCAGAGGGAGCTGGGAAAGGAATGGAGAATCCCTGAGGGAAATGGGAAAGGAGATGGAGAATTCCTGAGGGAAATGGGAAAGGAGATGGAGAATTCCTGAGGGAAATGGGAAAGGAGATGGAGAATTCCTGAGGGAAATGGGAAAGGAGATGGAGAATTCCTGAGGGAAATGGGAAAGGGCTGGAGAATTCCTGAGGGAAATGGGAAAGGAGATGGAGAAATCCTGAGGGAAATGGGAAAGGAGATGGAGAATTCCTGAGGGAGCTGGGAAAGGAGATGGAGAATTCCTGAGGGAGCTGGGAAGGGAATGGAGAATTCCTGAGGGAAATGGGAAAGGAGATGGAGAATTCCTGAGGGAAATGGGAAAGGAGCTGGAGAATTCCTGAGGGAGCTGGAAAGGGGCTGAGGCTGGAGAAAAGGAGGCTCAGGGGGGACCTTGTGGCTCTGCACAAGTCCCTGGCAGGAGGGGCAGGGACAGGAGGAGAGGAAATGGCCTCAAATTGCAGCAGGGCAGGCTCAGGGTGGAGATTGGCAGGAATTTCCCCATGGGAAGGGTGGGAAGAGCTGCCCAGGGAGGTTTGGGGTGCCCATCCCTGGAGGTGGCACTCAGGGTGACAATGTTGGGCACAGCTGGGACTCCATGTCCTTGGGAATCTTTTCCAGCCCCAGGGATTTTGGGATCAAGCAGCACTTTTTGCCACTGCCTGTGGATCTCTGCCTTTCTCCAGCCTCGCTGTGCCCCTCAGCAAAGCAGTGCACAGGGAAGGACAAACCAAAAAATCGCAGAATTAAAATAAAACACAAAATCGAGCAGCCAGGGGATGAGGAGAGAGCGCAGGAAAGGTGGGATGGGAAGCACTCGCTCCTCCTCGACCAACACCTTCTCTTGGAAGTGCCAAAACTTCCAAAACTTCCATGAGCCTCCTCAGGCACCTCAGCTCAGATTTCCTGGAGCCTTTTTGTGAAACCTTCCAGCCTGGCCTCAGCAGGGTCACTTCACCTCGCCCTGGCACTCCCAGCATTCCCTATGGAATATCTCCAGGCGACACAACCGCAAATCCTAGAGAAACAATATTTAAGTTTTCGAAGACAATTGCCTTGTTTTTAAGCCCAACCACTGGCTTGGCCCAGGGTGTGGATTTTGTGCCTGGCAATCTCCAATTTGCACCAGATGAGAAGGAAAAATATTGCCTACCCATCCCCCAAAGTGCCCGAATTCCTTCTCCTTTTGTGTTCACTTAACCTCAGCTTCCATCCCACATAACTCCCCTCACCTCAACTATGTTCTGGGGAATAACATTGAATTTTGGTCAGCCCATTGTTGGCTTTGTTTGCCCGTGGTGTGTGACAGCCTTGGCTGGGGACGCTGTGGAGAAGGAATCCAAGATGGGAATCCAATCTTACTGCAGGAATAGTTTCCATTCTGGCCCCTATTTTTCACACTCTCCTAACTTTCCAAAACACTCACCTTTGGATATGGAGTTTTCCGTGGGTGGTGTTTGCCTGGAGGTGAAATTTGCTTGGGTGAGTGAAAGTTGGAGCAAAGACATCGCTGTTACTTTATGGGAGAGTGGAAAAACCCCACTTTTGTTGTTCCAGATCGAGGGGGAAAGAGTGTAACCACATTTCTAAGGAGGGTAAAGCTGCTGAGGGTTGGGATTTGACAGCACAGCCAGAGCTGCTGGACTCATCCCTGTGTCTGCAGGGGACAATTTGTGCCCAACAGCCCAAGCAAGCAGTCACTCCAGCTCACTCCTGGCCCTTTTTCCCCTGTGTTAAGCACAAACCCAGGAGCTGGGTTATCCCCAAGGGGCTGGAAAAGCTAAAGTGAAATTTCTAATCATTTATTGGAATGTGTTTCATGAGCTTGTGTGTCAGGGAGTTGTTTGTCCACTTAAATCAGGAGAACCGAGTGGGATTAAAAGTGCTGGAATCTTCCTTGTGCCATTGCTTTTCATTTTCCTGCTGAAAACATCTCCCTGATGTCCTGGAGGCCTTGGAGCTGGAATAGCAGCTGAGGAATCCTACATGGAGCCTGGCTTGGAGGGAGAATTGTCCTGCTATGGAATTGTGGAATCCCAGACTGGTTTGGGTTGGAAGGGACCTTAAAGATCATCCCATTCCATGGGCAGGGACGTTTTCCAGCATCCCAGGTTGCTCCAAGTCCCATCCAGCCTGGCCTGGAACACTTCCTGCTGAGAAGATGCTTTCAGGTCACCTTTATTAATGAGCAATAATTAACAACTCCTCAGCAATGGACAGCAGTGGGAGTGGTGAGAAGCTGTATCTCCATGGGAAGTTGTCACTCCATGGGTGACACTGCACAGGGAAGAGTCCCCCAGGCACTGCCCCCAGTGGGGTCATTCCAGCAGCAATTCCAGAGCAGGAGCAGTGGATGAACAAACCCAGGGATCCCTGTCTGTGTGTGCAGCACCTGGAGCTGCTCTGGGGAAGGAGCAGAGCACCCCATCCCTCTCCCTGGAGGAAATTCCATAATGCCTTAGGTGGCAACACAGGATGTGCCCAAAAGTCTGGATTCTGTCCCCATCCGTGGGGCAGTGATCCTGATCCCTGTGGGGATCTCTGCTGTTCATGTTCCAGCTGTTCACCCAGCTGTGGCAGTGATCCTGATCCCTGTGGGGATCTCTGCTGTTCCTGTTCCAGCTGTTCACCCAGCTGTGGCAGTGATCCTGATCCCTGTGGGGATCTCTGCTGTTCCTGTTCCAGCTGTTCACCCAGCTGTGGCAGTGATCCTGATCTCTGGGGGGATCTCTGCTGTTCCTGTTCCAGCTGTTCACCCAGCTGTGGCAGTGATCCTGATCCCTGTGGGGATCTCTGCTGTTCCTGTTCCAGCTGTTCACCCAGCTGTGGCAGTGATCCTGATCTCTGTGGGGATCTCTGCTGTTCCTGTTCCAGCTGTTCACCCAGCTGTGGCAGTGATCCTGATCCCTGTGGGGATCTCTGCTGTTCCTGTTCCAGCTGTTCACCCAGCTGTGGCAGTGATCCTGATCCCTGTGGGGATCTCTGCTGTTCATGTTCCAGCTGTTCACCCAGCTGTGGCAGTGATCCTGATCCCTGTGGGGATCTCTGCTGTTCCTGTTCCAGCTGTTCACCCAGCTGTGGCAGTGATCCTGATCTCTGTGGGGATCTCTGCTGTTCCTGTTCCAGCTGTTCACCCAGCTGTGGCAGTGATCCTGATCTCTGTGGGGATCTCTGCTGTTCCTGTTCCAGCTGTTCACCCAGCTGTGGCAGTGATCCTGATCTCTGTGGGGATCTCTGCTGTTCCTGTTCCAGCTGTTCACCCAGCTGTTGCAGTGTTCTTTCTCTTCCCCACAGCCCATCCTCCCTCCAGGAGATCTCTCCTGTCCATGGCCATGCAGTCCCAGGGCAGGGCTGATCAAATTCCATCATCCCATGGGGAGATGCTCCAGCCAGGGCAGGAGCCGAGCATTTCCTACCCAGATCAAAGGGGAGATTTGGAACAGCAGAGCAGCCTTTTCCCACTGGATCCCAGAGGAAAACCAGAGCCTTGCACATCATCCCTGCAGCTTTGGAGGAAAAGTGCACCTTGTGCAGGAGCCCTGCTCCAGCAGAACCACATCTGTCCCTGCAGGAGGATCAGCCACCATGGAATGGGACTGCACCAACCCTGACTGACTGACGGGGCACCTTGGAGTCTCACTCTGACACTGCTTGTCTTTTTTGTATGACTGTATTTTTATTTTAATTTTCCTAGTAAAGAACTGTTATTCCTATTCCCACATCTTTGCCTGAGATATCCTTAATTTCAAAATGAAAATAATTTGGATAGAAGGGGTTTACATTCTCCATTAAAAAAAAAAAAAAGGGGCTCCTGCCTTTCTTGGCAGACCTCTGTCTCTCAAACCAAGACACACAGGTATGGCAGCTCTCCCACAAATCCCAGCAGCATTCCAGTCCAACTCCAGCCTGGCCCTCAGTCTGGACTTCTCCGGAGCACAGCACAGCTCCTGAGGCCCCCTCCAGGCTTTGCCACGATCCCACAGCACATTCCAGGCTGGCTTTGCCACGTGTCCCCTGTGGCAGTGCCACCAGGGAGCTCAGCAGAGCCAAGCACTGCAGGGATTATTCCCTGTTCCCACTGCCCAGGAACTGGGACAGCATCTCCCCCTCTCTGGGTGACTGTTGCCCTCTGGTGCCTCCCAAATTTGTCACTCACAGAGGGTTTGGCTGTGCCTGGGCCTCTCAGATCACCACAGTCCCTGTCCTTCCTGGAAGTCCCCACCTGCCACCCCTGCCAGGTGTTTGCTGTCCTGCTGTTATAATAATAACAGCTGTTATAATAATAATTGCTGTTATAATAATAACTGCTGTTATAATAATAATTTCTGTTATAATAATAATTGCTGTTATAATAATCCCAGCCCCACACCGGGATAATCTCCTCTGCCATCCTTATCAGCCCTGTGACCACCCAAATGACCACGGGGAATTCAGCCCCACCCTGAGCTCCTGCCAAATGTGTCCTGAGTGCCCGGGAGAGATCACAGGATCCTGGAATATCCTGAGTGGGAATAAACCCCCAGGGATCACCCAGTCCCAGTCCCCCCAAAATCCCAGCCTGGGCATCCCTGGCAGCTCCTGGAGCTCTGTGCCCATTCCCTGGGGAGCCTGGGCAGTGCCCAGCACCCTCTGGGGGAAGAGCCTTGCCCTAAAATCCATCCTAAATCCCTCCTGGCCCAGCTCCAGCCTCTCCCTGGGTGCTGTCCCTGTCCCCAAGCAGAGATCAGAGCTGTCCTTCCTTTTCCCCTCACATCAAAGCTGTACCTGCAATGGGTCTCCTCTCAGTCTCCTCCATCTGAACTCTCCAGGTGGTTCATGTCCTCAGCACCCTGCCCCAGGGGAGCAGCTGGTCCTGCAGGGATGGGACAGGCTGGGAATGTCCCTGGGGTGACACAGCAGGGACAGAGGTGAGGAGTGTCCTGCGGGTCAGCGAGGGCAGAGCGAGGCACGCCTGCCCAAAATCCTTTGTGGCTCACAAGGGTAATCCTGTGGTCAAGGACCAGCAATCAGCACTGGCCTCACACAGAGGAGCTGCTGGCAAGGAATCATTCCTGAAAGGCAGCTCCCATTGGATTGCACATCTGGAACCACTGGCAGCATTGCAGTTCCAGAGGTCACCCACATTCCCTGTGCCCAGGGACAAGGTCATGGCACTGGGAGGAAGCTGGGGAGGGTCATCACATGCTGGCCTGAGCTTTTCCTTCTCCAGGCTGCAAGGACAGCTCACACCCCTCTGCCAGCTGCCCCTGGCAGTGGCTCCAGGATAAGGGGGATTTGCTCTTCTGCTTCCCAAACTCTGAGCAACAGGCTGGGAAAAAAAAGGGGGTCCATGGTACCTCTCCCCAAAAATAACAAAAATTAAGAGGATCAAAAAATAGTAGAGTTGAAACAGCCCCAGGGCCTTCAGTTCCCTGCTGGCCCCACGTCAAGGGGCTCTGTGATCCTGAAGGTCCCATTGCAGCTCTGATCTCTGCTTGGGGACAGGGACAGCACCCAGGGAGAGGCTGGAGCTGGGCCAGGAGGGATTTAGGTGGATTTTAGGGCAAGGCTCTTCCCCCAGAGGGTGCTGGCACTGCCCAGGCTCCCCAGGGAATGGGCACAGAGCTCCAGGAGCTGCCAGGGATGCCCAGGCTGGGATTTTGGGGTGCAGTGATCAAAGCAGGAACAGGCAGATCTGTAGGGCAGGGGCAGGACCTGACAGAAAAAATCCCATTGGATTTGGCAGCTGGAGCCACTCGTGGCCTTCTACCAGGAGGGATCCCAGTGCTGCTGCTCAGCACCCAGCAGTGACATCTGGGTGACATCTGGGTGACATCTAGGTGACATCTGGGTGACATCTGGGTGACATCTGTGCCCCAGCTCTGCTCCTTGTCACTGCTGGAGGTGCCCCTGACCCCAGCAGTGCTGCTCCACCTCATGGACTCCATGGCCTCCCTCACACAGTTCAAAAATCCCCAAATCCCCGGGGCTGGCAAAGCCCTCCCAGCCCCTGCAGTCCCAGCTGTGCCCCATGGCCACCTTGGCACCCTGAGTGCCACCTCCAGGTGCCACCTGCAGGGATGGGCACTCCAAAGCTCCCTGGGCAGCCCCTGCCAAGGCCTGAGCTCCCTTTCCATGGGGAAATTCCTGCTGCTGTCCAAGCTGAGCCTGCCCTGGCCCAGCCTGAGGCCGTTCCCTCTCCTCCTGTCCCTGTTCCCTGGAGCAGAGCCCGACCCCCCCTCCCTGCCCCTCCTGCCAGGGACTTGTGCAGAGCCACAAGGTCCCCCCTGAGCCTCCTTTTCTCCAGCCTCAGCCCCTTTCCAGCTCCCTCAGCCCCTCCTGGGGCTCCAGCCCCTTCCCAGCTCCCTCCAGGAGAGTTTTCCTCTCCCTGGGCTTCCTGAAACTCTTCACAGTTGAGGCAGAAGTCTCTCTCCCCATCTCAAATCGTTGCTTTTCCTCCTGGTCTTGAAGGAATCCTTTCCTTTTTTCCCTTTTGCTCTCCAGTTTGCCTTCCCTCCAGTTTGACCAGAGACCTCCCTGTATCCCACAGCTCCTGCAGCTCCACTCCATGAAAAGCTGATCCCATCCCATCCCATCCCATCCCATCCCATCCCATCCCAGCCCTGCCATGGCAGGGACACCTCCCACTGTCCCAATGTCCAACCTGGAACTGAACATTCCAGGGATCCAGGGGCAGCCACAGCTGCTCTGGGCACCCTGTGCCAGCCCTGCCCACCCTCACAGGGAACAATTCCTGCCTAATTTCTACCCTAACCCTTCTCCACGTCAACCCCTGATTTTGGGACGTGTCAGAGCCCAGCATGAAACTCATTATGCAAATGAGGCCAGCTCCTGGTGTTATTCTCAATAATGAGCAGCAGACCTTGAATCCTGACCTTTCCCTGCCATTGGGGTTTCTCTGCTGCTCGCTTTGTTGGGTTTGGTTTTTATTTTTTTTTTTTTTTTTTTTTTTTAATTTTACGACTCCGTCCTCGCCTCAGCAGCCCCGAGCCGGGTGGGTCGGGCACAGCTGAAGGTCAGGAGGATTTTCCTGCCTGCTCTGCCCATGGAAGGGGCTGGAGCAGCACTGGAACGGAGCGGGGTGTTGATGGAAGGAGCAGGGATGGAGGGATGGAAGCGCAGCTCTGTGGGGACACGCTGTGGTGGATCCCGAAAAAAGCCAGCAGGGCTGCTGTTACATCTCACAAACCTGGGGGGGGGGTTTTTTCGGGTTTTCTGTGATTTCTGGCATTGAAACCCTGGAGAATATTGCTTTTTAACTTGAAGCCTTACAGAAGGCTTCCAAACTTGAGTGGTGGAGTTAAAATCATGGGTGTGTAGGGAAATATGAGTGTGTACTTTCACATAGTGAAGGGGTTTAAATCTGAGGTTTTTATAGTAGAGTAATTAGTATAGGACAAGATGAAGGATTTTGAGTAGTGTCTGAATATTCAACTTCCTTCTTCTTCACGGGTTTCAAGTTGTAGTTTCTGGTTAGTCAACCAGTGTCACACTAAGAGTCATAAGAATTTAGTTATTGAATTAAAAGTGTAAGTAATATAAGCGATATATAAGTGATAAGTGTAATATAATTCTCTATTAAGCTATTTAATAATTTTATAGTAACTGTATAACTATATAATAATAACTGTATAAAAATTATATCATTCTCTATTAAACTGTTCAATAATTTTATAATAACTGTATAATAATAACTGTATAAAAATTATATCATTCTCTATTAAACTGTTCAATAATTTTATAATAACTGTATAATAATAACTGTATAAAAATTATATCATTCTCTATTAAACTGTTCAATAATTTTATAATAACTGTATAACTGTATAATAATAACTGTATAAAAATTATATCATTCTCTATTAAACTGTTTAATAATTTTATAGTAACTGTATAACTGTATAATAATAACTGTATAAAAATTATATCATTCTCTATTAAACTGTTCAATAATTTTATAATAACTGTATAATAATAACTGTATAAAAATTATATCATTCTCTATTAAACTGTTTAATAATTTTATAGTAACTGTATAACTATATAATAATAGCTGTATAAAAATTTTATCATTCTCTATTAAACTGTTAAATAATTTTATACTAACTGTATAACTATATAATAATAACTGTATAAAAATTATATCATTCTCTATTAAACTGTTTAATAATTTTATAGTAACTGTATAACTATATAATAATATCTGTATAAAAATTATATCATTCTCTATTAAACTGTTCAATAATTTTATAATAACTGTATAATAATAACTGTATAAAAATTATATCATTCTCTATTAAACTGTTTAATAATTTTATAGTAACTGTATAACTGTATAATAACTGTATAAAAATTATATCATTCTCTATTAAACTGTTTAATAATTTTATAATAACTGTATAACTGTATAATAATATCTGTATAAAAATTATATCATTCTCTATTAAACTGTTCAATAATTTTATAATAACTGTATAATAATAACTGTATAAAAATTACATCATTCTCTATTAAAGTCTTTAGCTTTAAGAGTCCTTGCAGCATCTGGATCTTCCTCCATTTTTCCTCTCTTCTAACAGGTAGCTGGAAGTGCTGATAAACACTCTGTACTTTTTGATAAGATTTAATAAACAACCAAGCCAGAACACAAGAAAATCAGTTTATTTCGTGTACTTTTTAATCCTAGCTCTAAGTGAAAGCAGCTGAGACTAAAAAAACCCCACTGATTAAGTGATTTAAAACTCCCACTGCTGTTACAATGGAGCAGCATAATCCTGATTTTCCTTGGTTGGGGACAGGCAGGGAGCAGGAGCAGGGGAGGAGCCCAAGGTGGCTACTCAGGGGCCAGGTTTTGGTGGCCAAGTTCCTGTGTTGGGAAGAGTCTGAAAGGAGGAAAATGTTGATTCCAGTTCTGTGCTTGACTCCTGGTAACTCAGCTGGAGTCAGAGCAAAGGCCAAGGGTAAATCAGGAGCCAGCCAAGCTCTGGGATTGCCTGTGGAGAAACCCCAGGGGTGAGCAAGGATCCCCCTGGGAGCTCTGACTGAACTGGGGGGGTTCAGTTTATCCCAAATTCTTCCTGTGCAAGGGGCTCCCTCCATTCCCTGCAGTGCTCCCAGCAGGATTGTCCAGCTCCAGATGCCCCTGCAGGGGAAATTCTTTGACTCCTTCAAAAGGAGGCTCGGGGGGGACCTTGTGGCTCTGCACAAGTCCCTGCCAGGAGGGGCAGGGACAGGAGGAGAGGAAATGGCCTCAAATTGCAGCAGGGCAGGCTCAGCTTGGACAGCAGCAGGAATTTCCCCATGGAAAGGGAGCTCAGGCCTTGGCAGGGGCTGCCCAGGGAGCTTTGGAGTGCCCATCCCTGCAGGTGGCACCTGGAGGTGGCACTCAGGGTGCCAAGGTGGCCATGGGGCACAGCTGGGACTGCAGGGGCTGGGAGGGCTTTGCCAGCCTCGGGGATTTGGGGAATTCTCCTCTCCAGCCCCTTCCCCAGCTCCACTGCCCATTGTGGGAGTTTCATTCCCATGGGACATTCCACTCAAATTCTCAATTCGGGCTCCTCAGTCCCACTGATCTAAACATGGATAACACACCTTGAAGATTCACACTTTGCTTTCCTGAAGGAGACTCAGCAAATCCATGTTTTCCTTTGAACTTTTGGAGTCCTTGGTGCTCCTGTCACCAGGAAATTTGGCCTTGGGCACTGCCAGGGATCCACAGCTGCTCTGGGCACCCTGTGCCAGCCTGCCAGGGAACAATTCCTGCCCCAAATCCCATCTAATCCCATTGTCTGTCAGTTTAAAATCATTGTCCTTTGTCAAAGGACAGGTTAAAGCACCTGGTTACACCTTAGAGAATTCCAGACAGGAATGTGTCCATCATTCCAGCCAAATAATCACAATGCCTGTCATTTATGGGGTCAGAGCATCACTTCTTCCTATTTGTCCATTTCTTCATGGCCTGTTTGGTTTATAGTTTATTTTTTATAGTTTTTTTGTTCTATAGATTTTTTTTTGTTTTATGCTTTTTTAATCTACATGTGTAAAAAGCAGGAGGATCCCATTTTGGGTCACCATGGACTATTGACATGGACTTTTTGTTGATGTGGGCTTATTTTAGTGGAATGATATCCAAAGGGAAATAGAAACATTTTTCTTCTCCAATTGTCCCTTCCAATAGGAAATGAGATTGGGAGCAATGATTCCAAGTGGAGCTGCATCCTTTGGTGTGCTCCAAGAGAAAAACCACGGGACATCTCGCTGTCCCGATTTATGAAAAAATGTGTCTGCATGAGATTAAATCCTCTCCTGTTTCCCTGGCAAAAGTGCCCCCGGGTATTTTTGTATCTAATCAGGCTCTCTGTCGTTTATCAGGATGTTTAGGCAGAGCTGGAGGTCAAACAAAGGGCTCTGTGCTCAGCCAGGTACAGGCTGAGACAAAACCTTTGGAGTAAGGAAAGGGAATAAATCTCCTCCACACAGGTTTATCAGGGCTCCTGATAAGTGGGGACACAAGTGACACATCACTGTGCAACCCACTCTTGACCACTTGTGGTTTTAGTTCTGATATTCTCAGCAATATGTGGAATGTTTATCGAAATTAGAACCTGAATAAAGCACAAAATATGAAGTTTTAGGGATCATTTTAAAGAGAAATTCTGGGTTTGATGGGATTAAATTACTCCAGGTGAGCCCTGAGCTGTGGGATTTGTGTTTGTATTTTAATGATGCAGAATTTGATCATTCTGGGTGTGGGTTGGCAAAATCAACCCCCAGAGATGGGGATCCCCCCAGTTCAAGGCTCTTTGTCTTCAGCCAAACCATCCCAATCATTCCACGGTTTGGAATTTGGGTGCTGGGGGCTGTTCTGGAGGAGGATCCGTTTGCCAGCAGGAACTTTTCCATTTTCACAGCACTGAAATCCCAGCTCACATGGCAATGGATCAGCATGAGGAACAGGAGGAACATCCAGAGCTGAAGCTTCCAGGGATGAATGAGTGGGATGCAGAGTCTGAGTGCAGGTCTGGATTCACGTTGGAGGGAATTACAATCAGGAAAGTCAGCTCTGTCTCCTTGTCAAACCAAATTCCTGAATTGCATCTCTGAAGAGGTGGAATATCTTTTGGGATAACCTCAGTGGAGACACGAATGCAAAACCAGGAGTCTGTGCCATGAAATGCACTGATTCCCACAGGGACAACAAGCTGAAGGTCACTGGAGCAGACGAGGAGCAGACAAACAAATAAACACCCACTTGACTCCAGCCTCTGGGATGTTTGTGGGACCAAATCCTGACTTTTAGCTGGAATCTGGTGTCTGTGATAACCAGTTTGCATCAGGAACCTTGTGCTGTTCTTTTTTCTGCCACTAGAACAGCAGCAAATTCCTGAAAATCAAGGATCACCCCCTCCACGTTAGACACTGCACACACCAAGGTCTGCAGACACACTGTGAAAAATCGGATTTGTTTTCAAAATGAACACGAACTTTGATGAAAATGCTAATTCCTTATCTTTGTTCCATCCTCAGGTCAGTCAAAGGCAGCACCAGACATACTCAACTCGTGGTTCTTAAATGTGAAACCAAAAAAAAAAAAAAAGCAGGATCAAAAGGGTGTTGGTGGGATAAATGCATAAGCCAGGCTTTTCTGGCCATCACAGAGTACTGTAGAAATTCCAAGGTGAATCAACACTTCCTGGCTTTCTCCTAGAGCTGTTTCTGGAGCCTTCCATGGAGACCCCAGGATGTGTTTCTAGAGAGCTGGACATGAGCAGCTCCAGCAGGGCAATTATCCAGAGGGAATCCAATTAAAAGATTACAGTTCTCCAGCCAGGGTGTTGTTGTAGAGATGCACAGAATTATCTCTTGAAATCCCTCAGGCAGCTTTCCCAGAATAACCTGCTGGATGCACTCCAGCTCCCAGGGGAGGCTCTGGCTCAGGAAATCATCTCTGTGCTCAGCACAGCTCCAGCCTCAGCTCCAAGTCAGGCACAGACTTTGTGAGAGGCATTTCCCAGCAGGATGAGGGGAATTGCACCATCCCTGCCTCCCAAAATCCCAAAATGCAGGTTCCACCAGCAGATGTCAGAGAGCTGGGAGGAGGCTGCTGAAAAATCTCCATGGATTTGCTGTGCTTCCATAGAATTATGGAATGATTTGGGTTAGGAGGGATCTTGATCATCCCATTCCAACCCCCATCCATGGGCAGGGACACCTCCCACTGTCCCAGTGTCCAACCTGGAACTGAACATTCCAGGGATCCAGGGGCAGCCACAGCAAATCTGGGCACCCTGTGCCAGCCCTGCCCACCCTGCCAGGGAACAATTCCTGCCCAAAATCCCATCCAGCCCTGCCCTCTGGCACTGGGAGCCATTCCCTGGGTGCTGTCCCTCCATTCCCTGTTCCTGTCCCTCCATTCCCTGTGTCCTGTCCCTCCATTCCCTGTTCCTGTCCCTCCATTCCCTGTGTCCTGTCCCTCCATTCCCTGTCCCTGTCCCTCCATTCCCTGTGTCCTGTCCCTCCTTTCCTCCCAGCAGAGCTCCTCCATCCTCCTAAAGGGTTGAAGATTTTATTTTCAAGATCTGTTCTGGCTCTACTTGGGTCAAGCAAACAGCTCCATGTTCACTTTTGCACCTTAAAAGTCAAGAGATTAAATTCCCCAAAGCTCTGGTTAAAACAAAATAACGTTGAATCCTAAAAGATCCCAGAATCCTGGAATGGTTTGGGTTGGGAGGGACCCCAAATCCCCCCCAGTGCCAGCCCTGCCATGGCAGGGACACCTCCCACTGTCCCAATGTCCAACCTGGAACTGAACATTCCAGGGATCCAGGGGCAGCCACAGCTGCTCTGGGCACCCTGTGCCAGCCCTGCCCACCCTGCCAGGGAACAATTCCTAATTCCCAAAATCCCATCCAGCCCTGCCCTCCTTCAGTTTCCAACCATCCCCCCAGTGCTGTCACTCCATGCCCTCCTGGACCATGGCAATACCCAGAGTTCTGGAGTATTATCCACATTATCTCCCAAATCCCACATTCCCTCATCCCAAGGAGGGAGATGACCCCATGTGACCCAGCATGAGAACTTCCCCTGGCTTCCAGAACCTTCCTGAGGGTCCTGCATGGGGGACATTGGGCATCCAGCCCAGCTCAGAGCAGGCTCAGTGCAGGATCCAGAGCACTCCCAGGGGTGCCAGGTCCCTTGGGTGCCACCAGACCCTCACCCTGGAGCCCGGGCTGGGTGCCAGGGCAGGGCTGGCCCCTGCCTGCCCCTCCAGAGGGGAGGATTTTCTGCTGGGAGCAGGAGCTGGGCTGCAAGACCCGTTTGCACAATAGGATCAAAAACAGGTCCAAGGTCAAGGCAGGGGGAGGAAACAAGGAACGAGGGACGTTCCCTTGCTCATGCAACACATCCCAGGTTTCATGGGCAGGGATTTCTTAACTGCTCTTTAACCCTTGCTTGCCTTCCTTGAGCTCTCCGTGCTTTTAACCATGTGGGAAGCCCCACATAACCCCAAGCCTCGGGGTTTTTTGGTGAGTTTTGGCCTCTGTGACCTCCTGGGATGGTTGTGTGTCAAGCTGAGATTTTTTTTTTTTCCTGCCAAAATCAACAGCAGTGGAAATGGAACTTTCTGCAACAGTCGGGCTCAGAAGATGTTGGATCCCAGAAATTTGGAGTTTTTTGAGCTTTCTGAGCTTTCTGGCACTGCCCCCCTGCAGAACACTGCTTTGGACCTGAGCCCTTGGACAAAGCTCCCAAATGTGAGTGATGGAGTTAAAATCAGGGCTGTGGAGTTCAATAGAAGTGTGTGATTGCACATGGGGAAGGGTTTGGGATTTGGGGTTTTTATAATACAGTGATAGGTGTGGGACAAGCTGGGGGATTTGGGGTGGGGTCTCCTTTCTGTCTTCTCCTTCCTCCTTCTCCATGATTTCAGGCAGCAGTTTCTGGTTGGACACTTGGTGCTGCACTGGGGGTCACAGGAGTTTGGTTATTGGGTTAAAAATATAAATAATAGAGGTGTTAATTCTCCATCGGACTGTTCAGCTTTAAGAGACCTTGCAGCAGCTGGATCCAGCTCCATTCTGCTCACTTTTAGCTGGTGGCCAGAAGTGTTACAGAACTCTCTGTACTTTAAATAAGATTTAATAAACAACCAAGCCCCAAACACGAGAAAATTCGTCTCCTTTGTGTTTTTTAATCCTGGCTCTGAGTGAAGACAGAAGAAACTTCAGACAAGCCGCTGATTAAGTGGTGTAAATACCACCCTGACAAGAAGATGCCACTGCAGGAGGTCGTGTGGGGTGGCTGCTCTGGTTTGCTGGGTCATTCAAATATTATATTTTTTATATATATATATAAAATAATATAATATATAATGTACATATATCTCAAATATTATATATTATATAGTCTATAATTATATATTATGTATTATATATTATATATTATATATTATGTATTATATATTATATATTATATATTATATATTATATATTATATATTATATATTATATATTATATATTATATATTATATATTATATATTATATAATATATATTATGTATTATATATTATATATTATATATTATATATTATGTATTATATATTATGTATTATATATTATATATTATATATTATATATTATGTATTATATATTATATATTATATATTATATATTGTATATTGTATATTATATATTATATATTATATATTACATATTATTCATTATATATTATATATTATTCATTATTTATTATATATTATATTATATTATATTATATTATATTATATTATATTATATTATATTATATTATATTATATTATATTATATTATATTATATTATATTATATTATATTATATTATATTATATTATATTATATTATATTATATTATATTATATTATATTATATTATATATTCTTATATTATGATATAGCTATCAAATATATACATACATATACATATATGAAATATTATATGATATATTATATGATATGATATTTCTGCCAAACTCTGAGCTCAGCACAGGTTGTTCCCCGTGGCCAGGTGCTCATCCCAGAATTCTGGCAGGATTTGTTCCTCCTGTTCCTGCCTGTGGCACGAACACAGCACAGTAACCAGTTACACCAGTAACACCATCCCAGAATGCCAGAATTGTTATGGAGATCCCCCAGCCCAGGCAGGGTCACCCTGAGCAGGTGACACAGGGACACAGCCAGGTGGGTCTGGGATGTCTCCAGAGGGGGAGAATCCATCAGCTCCACGGGCAGCTGCTCCAGGGCTCCATGGAAAGACATCCCTCCTCAGGCTGAGGTGCAGCTCCAACCCATTTCCCTTCCCTGACTCTTTAGGAATAAGAATAAAATCATCACTAAAAATAGAAAGGATTAAGATACATACACCTGTGAGTTCCTGCAACCTGGTCTAGGGAATGTTCCCTTCCCAAGATGAGAATGCCAGGAAAAACTTCCAACAGAACAAGGCTCAGGAGTGTCCTGGATTTCTTCAGAGCCCAGGAGGGCTGGGATTTAATCCTTGACTCACTTCAGCCCTCTGTCTTCTGAACAGCCTGGTTTTAAAATGTGCCTGGAACAACATCCCATCCTTGCCAAGGAGTCAGGGAAGGGGTGGAATTCTCCAGGGGATCAGGCCACGTGTTTTCCTGAGGAATGATGGAAACAGATCCTTCACCCCTCCATCTCTTCTCAGGAATAATTCAGTAATTCCATGAGCATTTGGGTTACCAACACCACACTCCACTGAAGTGGGTGTTGATGGGAACTTAGCTCCAGTTCAGGCTCTCCAGGTGCTGTTCCCAATTCCCCATGGAATTCCATGGACTTCACAAAAACTTGGGTTTTGATCCCTGCTGGTGGGGCTGGAACCAAAGCCAGCCCAAGTATCCCTGCACCTCCAACCTGATCCAGCCCACAGGTGCCAGCAAAACCTCTCTGAAGATCCATGGGATACACCAATGTCCATGGAATCCATCAATGTCCATGGAATACACCAATGTCCATGGAATACATCAATGTCCATGGAATACATCAATGTTCATGGAATACACCAATGTCCATGGAATCCATCAATGGCCATGGAATACACAATGTCTATGGAATACACCAAATTCATGGAATACACAATGTCTATGGAATACACCAAATTCATGGAATACACCAATGTCTATGGAATACACAATGTCTATGGAATACACCAATGTCCATGGAATACACCAATGTCCATGGAATACATCAATGTCCATGGAATACATCAATGTTCATGGAATACACAATGTCTATGGAATACACCAAATTTATGGAATACACCAAATTTATAGAATACACCAATGTCCATGGAATCCATCAATGGCCATGGAATACACCAAATGTATGGAATACACCAAATTTATAGAATACACCAAATTTATGGAATACACCAATGTCCATGGAATACACCAATGTCCATGGAATACACCAATGTCCATGGAATACATCAATGTCCATGGAATACACCAATGTCCATGGAATGTATCAATATCCATGGAATACACCAATATCCATGGAATACACCAAATTTATGGAATACACCAATGCCCATGGAATACACCAATATCCATGGAATGCACCAACATCCATGGAATACATCAACATCAATGGAATACACCAATATCTATGGAATACACCAAATTTATGGAATACACCAAATTTATGGAATGCACCAAAATCCATGGAACACACCAACATGAGGATGTCCCTCCTGGCTCAGCCAGGAGTCCGAGGAGGACACTGTCACACCCTGAGGGGAGGCATTTTATGATTTCTCTTCTGAGCCCCAAGGAACCATCTAGAAAGGCTCTGGCTGCTCCCCTGCCCTCCCCTTTTTCTTGCCCTTGTCCCATGTGAGGCTCCCTGAATTCCCAGGGAGCATCTTTGTCCCAGCAGGGAAGGTCTGACAGGAGCATCCAGGTGACCTTTGCCTCCTTCCTTGGTCTCCTCTGTTTCCCATGGACAGTTTGATCCCCACATACATTTTTTTTTTTTCATTTTCCCACCCTCCTCTTTCCTGCCCCTCCCTCCCCTTTCCCAGACAGGGTGGGGAGGTTTTAGGTGAAGAAATCCATCAAGGGGATGGACAAACCTGAGGGATTAAGGAAGGACAAGCAAGTGGGGCAGGAATGTGGTCACACCTCCCCAGACTAATCCTGTGCTGGGAGTGGACACCATGTCCTTTTACTCAAACCCCCTGGATACATTTTCCCCCTGTGAATCAGCCTCTTTTGGAATGTTTGCACCTCCCATGTCCCCCAGCTTAGCAGTGTGAAGGGAGAAGGGGATAAAGTGAATGAGGAGATTCAGGACTTGGATCCAGCTTCACTGTGGTGAGGAGATGAAAGGAGAAGGAATGTGTTGGGAAGGATGAATTAGGGAAATCTTATAAATACGAGTGCCTAGCAAAAGACTTGGAGAATATGGAAAATAGAAGTGAAATAGAAATGGTAGCAATTTTCAACTGTGTGGCTGAAAGCAACTGAATGCCTGCAGGCCCCTTTGTTTAGATCATGTTAGATGCTGCCAATACCAAAAAACAAACAGACATCCTCCCTAGGCATGGCAGGAAGGGTCCCAGATAAAATTTAGAGATGAGAAAAGCAGTAAAACATGGTAATATAGTGATTCCTATAGGTTGCATGCAAACGTTAGAGAATTTGTATCTTGTATTAGATTGGTGAGTGGAAATGAGAATATTCAACATAGAAGAAGATTTAATGTATTGTAAAGGGGAAAATCTCTCTCTTATGCTCTAACTCTCTTCGTTCTTACTTTCTTGAGCTCTCTTGAGCTCTCTTCTTTTACTCTCACTCTCTCCCTCTCTCTGTCCTGCTCTGAGCTGTGGCTGCAGTTCCTTGCAGGGCCTCATATAAACCCACACCCTACAAAATAAACTGCAAACTTTAAAACCAGAATACAGAGAGCACCTGAGTTTGTCCCATGTGGACACACACATTTATAGAGCTGGGGAATCACAGCTTGGGAATTCTCTCCAGGCCTGGGTTTCTCCTGACTCTCAGCTCCATTCCCAGGCTGCCAAGCTGACTGCAGCTTCAGTTAGGGAGGAGTCTCCCAGGGTGACAACACGGTGACAAACAGAGTGGAATTCATCACCAACATTAACCCCTGGTGTCTGTGCCGTGGGACACATCCTGAGGTGCTGTCCCAGGGATGTTTTTCCCAATTGTCCCATGAGCTCCTGTCCTGTCCTGGCTGCACTGACACACTTTAAATCCGGGCTGGCTGTACAATAAATTGGTTTTTTTTTCCCCACAGAGCTCCGTGTGTGCTGCTGTCCTTTCTCTCTCTCTGCAGTGCAGTGACCACAGTCCTGACCATCCCAAGGCAGCAATTCCTACAGGAATGAGACTGGAAAGCTGCTGTGGGAATTCAGCCCTGGCAGACACTGAGCTGGCCCTGCCCACGGGAGCTGTGGCAATCAGTGGCTCCTGCCAAACCCTGGTGCTGCAACTGCTGCTCTGCCTCCCTCTGCTCTGGGAGGACAGCACTTGGCAGGAAAATGGGGATTCAGCAGGGCTGCCACTCCCAGTTTCCATTCCCTGGAAACCCCAGGCTCTGGAGGGGTTGATTGTGACAAGTGGCAGGCAGGACAGGATGAGTGTGGCCATTGCACACCTGAGCTGCAGGTTCTGGGAACTGTTCCCACTGCAATGCCAAATAAAACCTTGTGGTTTCTGTGCTAAAAAGAGAGAGAAAGGACAGCAGTACACACGGAGCTCTGTGGGGAAAAAAGGCCAATTTATTGTACAGCCAGCCCGGATTTAAAGTGTGTCAGTGCAGCCAGGACAGGACAGGAGCTCATGGGACAATTGGGACAAACATCCTTGGGACAGCACCTCAGGATGTGTCCCACGGCAAAGACACCAGGGGTTAATGTTGGTGATGAATTCCACTCTGTTTGTCACCGTGTTGTCACCCTGGGAGACTCCTCCCTAACTGAAGCTGCAGTCAGCTTGGCAGCCTGGGAATGGAGCTGAGAGTCAGGAGAAATCCAGGCCTGGAGAGAATTCCCAAGCTGTGATTCCCCAGCTCTGTGAATACGTGTGTCCACAAAACCTCAGGTCTCCTTGAGGCCAAACCATGAACCTTTGGCCCTCTGGTACCATCAGGAGCCTCACTTGCCCCTCTCTTCTGTGTGGAAGTGGAGAGAACCTGGAACCACAGAATGTTTTAGGTTGGAAAAGGCCTGTAAGATGATGGAGTCCAACGTGTAACAGAGCACCACCAAGTCCACCCCAAATCCATGCTCCAAAGAGCCACAGTTATAAATGAGAGACAAAAGTCTCAATATTCAGCAAAATTTAGATTGCTTTATTTGATATAGAAAGAGCAAGCAGTGCTGGGGAACGTGAGGGGTCACTGCCCACTCCACGCTCCACCCAACCTTGGTTTGCAGCCTGTGATTTCTTGAAATTAATAATTTTTGGTTTTTTCTTGTCATAAGCAGTGGTGGTTGAATAAACATCCCTGTAGAAAACCACCAGAGAAGTTCTGGGAGTCTGGTTTTTGGGATAGGCAGTATTGATCAGACAAAGGCAGGAAGGGCTATTGGGAAGTTCTGATTTTGCAAGCTGGTGGCTGATACAACTTATTTGGAAAACATAACATAATATAATGTACCATAATACAACATAATATAACATAACAAGGTGATTTTAAACAGAATGATTTAATAATATAATTTCCTTTATCTAGTGTCCATGCTTCACTTCAGAGCTTAGTATTCTGGTTTATACAAACCCCAATGCTTTTGTGATTAACACCAATCTTTTATCAATTATCACATCTACATGGCTTTGAAATCCCTCCAGGGATCCATCTTCTGGGCAGCCCCTGCCAAGGCCTGAGCTCCCTTTCCATGGGGAAATTCCTGCTGCTGTCCAAGCTGAGCCTGCCCTGGCCCAGCCTGAGGCCGTTCCCTCTCCTCCTGTCCCTGTTCCCTGGAGCAGAGCCCGACCCCCCCTCCCTGCCCCTCCTGCCAGGGACTTGTGCAGAGCCACAAGGTCCCCCCTGAGCCTCCTTTTCTCCAGCCTCAGCCCCTTTCCAGCTCCCTCAGCCCCTCCTGGGGCTCCAGCCCCTTCCCAGCTCCGTTCCCTGCCCTGGGCACCTCCAGCCCCTCCAGGGCTCCCTTGTGAGGGCCCAACGTGATTCTTCAGAGAAGCCTCAGCTCCACAGGTTGTGTTTATCCAAGAAAATTCCAGGATAACAACAAAAAAACCCATTTGAATGTGATGGATCAGGACCCACTTTTATTTCCAGGGCTCAGAGTGTGGCTGTCAGGTGTGTAAAGGTCAGAGCAGAGGGCTCAGCTCGCAGCCTGCACCAGGGCCATGAGGGACAGCAGGGCCTCCCCTGATGGCAGAGCAGCTCTGCTGCCAGGTTTTCCACTCCATGGAAGCACAGGGGAGGTGGGGACAGTCAGCCCCTTGCAGTGTGACTGTCCTTGGTGACATTTGTACTTCCCGTATTCCTCAGAGCCCCTGGCAGGGCCTGAAGGGGCTCCAGGAGAGCTGGAGAGGGACTGGGGACAAGGATGGAGGGACAGCACACAGGGAATGGCTTCAAAGCAGGATTTGATGGGATTTTGGGAATTAGGAATTGTTCCCTGGGAGGGGCTGGGATGGAATTCCCAGACCCTGGATCCCTGGCAGTGCCCAAGGCCAGGTTGGACATTGGGACAGTGGGAGGTGTCCCTGCCATGGCTGGGATGGCACTGGGTGATCTTCAAGATCCCTTCCAACACAAACCATTGAAAAAAAACACCCAACCAAACAACCAAACAATTAACAAACAAAAAAAAAACCCAAAACCTCAAGCCATTGCTGCTGTCAGTCATTTAACTCTGCCTTTCATGATGTTTTGAGCACACGTTGCCCTCAGGTACCCACAGATTGTTGCAGTTCAGCTGCTGCACCAATATTTTCATTACAGCTGAAAGAATGAGGAACTCCCCAATATTTCAAAGGGATCAGTGTGGGCACCTCAAGTTTCTCTTCCTCTCTTGAGGGCCACACACACCCCTCTGAGCATTTCAGGTGTCACATCTGCTCTTCCCAGCCACAAATATCCGTGTTTGCTTTTTCAGTTCAGCCCTGTGTGCAGCCAACACCCTCATTTATCCCCTGAAGCTTTTGCAAGAGCAACACATAAAACCATAGCAACAAAGCTGGGCACTGCAGCCTCCTCCTGCCTCGAATTTCTCCATGCCTGCAGCCTGGGCTGAGCTTTTCTTGGCAGGACCTCCTTGCTCTCCATCACTCCCTGACCTGCAGCCAGGCCTCTGCTGCCATGTCCTGAGGGAAAGGAGGAGAGGAAACGGCCTCAAATTGCACCAGGGGAGGGTCAGATTAGAGATTAGAAATCATTTTCCCCTCCCAGAGTGGCCAGGCACTGGAATGAGCTGCCCAGGGAGGTTTGGAGTGACTGGAAGGGTTCAGGATCCCATCAGTGTGGATGTGGCCCCTTGGGGACAGAGTTTGGGGTGATGCTGGATGCCCATGAAAGTCTCTTGGTGATTCTGGGACTCTGGGATTTTTCTTTAGCCACACTGGTCCATCCAAGGTGTCCATCTCCACCAGGAATTAAGGGCAGTGCACCCTGATGTGGTCTCTTCAGCCACGGAGTTATTTGAATATTTAGAGAGGCTTTTACCAGATATGAATATTTTGGGGGCTGCTTGTCTGGATCCCTCTGGATAGCAGCCAAAATTCCAACAGATCAGCTGTTCCTCTGATCCTATGGGAAAAGATGAGGGTCAAACAAACCCAAAGTATCAAAACAGGTGATCAAACTCTGTAACACGAAATGAAATGTTGGGAAACCAAAATACCCCAATGGCTGAGCCACTCAGCAGTCAAAGAGCCCAAAAATTCCATAAGAAAGAAGCAATTCCAAAGGGTTTCCTCAGTTAAAAAGAAAACCCAGCCTGGACAGGGCAAGGCATCCAAAGTGCAAAGTTTGTTTATTGCAGATGATGCAGGGAAACAATGGAGTGTTGGGAGAAAAAGGGATCAAGCACACTGAAAACTCCTCTGAAGGGAAATGTCTGGGGAAGATCATTATTAATAAAATTCTTCTGCTATTCAGAAGAGTCACAGAATCATTTAAAGAAATGGGAAAAGGCCTCCAAATCAGGGGTGATCCCTTCCCACTCAGGAATTCCATGATCCAATTATTCCATGAGATCAGGAGCATTTTGCTCAGCATTAGTCTCCAATCCAGACTAAGGTTTCCTGCCCAAGACATTTGTCTGCTCCTCCTCCTGTTTATAATCATTCCCCACCCCATCTGTCCTTGCCAACCTCACTGCTCTCCAGACTCAGCAAACCCTGAGCAAAGTGACCTTCAGGGGGACATGCAGCAGGCTATTATTCAGGGAATAATTATATATATAACTATATATATAATATTATCATTATAATTCTATTATACATATAATATTATTCAAGATTATTCAGGGAATCTTTGGTTTCATTTGGAACAGGCCTGGCCAGGACCAGCTGGTAGAAGAGAGGGGTTGAGGGAGGGATAAATTTCACCACTTTATTGGCAGTTCTTCCTGAACTTGGGAATTCCTTTCTCATTTCCACAGGAGATAAAAGAGCTCCAAGTGACTTTCTCCAGCTGGGAGCAGCCAGGGAATGTCTGTGCACAGTGCAGGGGGGTCCCTCTGCAGTTCCTCAGGGCACACAGAAGCTCTGCCAGCTCCCTGGACTTCCAGGGGCAAAACCTGCCAGGAAAAGTGTGGGATCAGGAGGAAATGCTGATTTCCTCGGCAGCTCATCCCTGTGCTGGGAGTTTCCATGCTCAGAGCATCTCCAGGAGCAAGGAGAGCAGCAGGGTTTCCTCAGGGATCAGCACTTTTCCACACCAGGAGCAATCCTCCCTCTCTCTGGAGTGTGCTGTGCATTCAGGGTCACTCCCTGAATCCAAATTCCCATTCCCATTCCATTCCCATTCCTATTCCCATTCCCATTCCCATTCCCATTCCCATTCCCATTCCCATTCCCATTCCCATTCCCATTTCCATTCCCATTCCCATTCCCATTCCCATTCCCATTCCATTCCCATTCCCATTCTCATTCCCATTCCCATTCCATTCCCATTCCCATTCCCATTTCCATTCTCATTCCCACTCCCATTCTCATTTCCATTCCCATTCCCATTTCCACTCCCATTCCCATTTCCACTCCCATTCCCATTCCCATTCCCATTCCTGTTCCTCAAAGATGACATTTCTTAGGCAGGACTGGTTGTGAAATGAAAATGTGATTTTTTTTTTTTTTTTTTTTTTTTTTAACAGCAAGCCTGTCCCAGCCCAAGTGCTTGGGGAGCATTTTGCACCTCAGTCCCACCATGATGCCCCTCCTTGGGGGAGCAGGAGCCACTGCTGATGCTCCTGATGGGCTCTCATTTCCCTGAGCAAATTCCTGCTCTCTCAGGTGTCTCAGAGCCTCTCAGAGGTGGCAGCATGAGCTCTTTGCCTGAAAGAAATTCAATATTCAATATTCATTCATTCATTCATTCATTCATTCATTCTCATTTTCTTTTTTCCCTCCTTTGGATTTGGTTTTCTGTGTTTTTTTAGGAATTTTTTGTCTTTTCCTACTCCAGCCATGAGTGAGCAGAGCAGAGCTGTGAGGATTTGCTTCTCCAGCAAGGGCATGGAAGTGTTGCTCACTTGATCCTGATCCTGGGGGAAGAAAGGAAAAAGAAAAGGAGAAGAAAAAAAAATTGGAAAAAGAAAAGGAGAAGGGAAAAGAAAAGGAAAAAGAAAAGGAGAAGGAAAAGAAAAGGAGAAGGAGAAGGAGAAGGAGAAGGAGAAGGAGAAGGAGAAGGAGAAGGAGAAGGAGAAGGAGAAGGAGAAGGAGAAGGAGAAGGAGAAGGAGAAGGAGAAGGAGAAGGAGAAGGAGAAGGAGAAGGAGAAGGAGAAGGAGAAGGAGAAGGAGAAGGAGAAGGAGAAGGAGAAGGAATAGAACAGGAAAAGGAAAAGGAAAAGGAAAAGGAAAAGGAAAAGGAAAAGGAAAAGGAAAAGGAAAAGGAAAAGGAAAAGGAAAAGGAAAAGGAAAAGGAAAAGGAAAAGGAAAAGGAAAAGGAAAAGGAAAAGGGAAAAGGGAAAAGGGAAAAGGGAAAAAAAGTCAAACTCTGGGTGTTGAGCAGCCTGACTGCTCAGTGCTCACCTCTTGTGCCCAGATCAGCAAGGGAAATTATTGTTCTTATCCCTGCTGGGGCTCCTGGTTTACTCATAGAAATATGGAACTGGAAGGGACCTTAAAGCTCATCCCATCCCACTGTCCCAGGTTGTTCCAAGCCCCATCCTGGCCTTGGGCACTGCCAGGGATCCAGGGGCAGCCACAGCTGCTCTGGGTACCCTGTGCCAGGCTCTGCCCCCCCCTCACGGCCAAGAATTCCTCTCAAATAATTCTTAATATTTCTATTATTTTACAGAGCTCATCTTTACTCTTCTGACTCACCAAAAACCGGAGCTGCATCCCTGTTTATCCCCAGGAAAGTTCTTTTTCAATATCAAAACTTGCAGCAATCAGCACAAAGGCTCATTCCCAGATCCAACAGGAGGACTGATGCAAGCTGTCAGCCAATATTTGACTTTCCAGGTGAGATTAGATTTAGCTTTTAATTGAATATACACATAAAGCGTGCAGTGCAAGGCACTTCTTTCACAGGCAACTGCTGCCAGCCTTGTGCAGGCTGGAGGCTCCTTAAAGACATCCCTGCTCTTTTGGGAATTCCATCCCATTATCCAGTGGAGTTGGAAAATCCTGAGTGTTCAGAATCTCCTTAAGGAACGACACAGCAAAGGTAAGTTGCTGTTAGCAAGTGTATTTCCTTTTGAAAAATGATAGCAATTTTTGATGTAAATCAAGGGAAAAGCAGATTTTACAGACAGTAAAGGCAGTTTGTATTTCTATTTTCTCATTTTGTTTCATTAATTACATTTATTCCCTATATCTGAGCACGTGTGAGGGTGTAACTGCAGAGGAATTCACCTGTGCCTCAATCCTTGTGTGCACACAAGGCTGAAATCCTGAATTCCTGGATTAAAAGACATCCCAGATTTTTTATTAGCAAGGAAAATTCACTGCCTCTCCCCCTTGGGTGCAGAGAATTCCTCGTTCTTGAGGACTGGACTGGGAACAAAGGGCTTTTGGGGGAAAGATTTCCACAGGTTTTAGGGCTTGGTTGGCCTGGAGAACAAAAGGAATTGCCCACATTAAAGTGAGACTGCTGGGTGGGAATGGGATTTGTGTGGGAATGGGATTTGTGTGGGAATAGGATTTGTGTGGGAATGGAATCTAGTGGGAATGGGATTTGTGTGGGAATGGGATCTGGGTGGGAATGGGATTTGTATGGGAATGGGATCTGGGTGGGAATGGGATTTGTATGGGAATGGGATCTGGGTGGGAATGGAATCTAGTGGGAATGGGATTTGTATGGGAATGGGATCTGGGTGGGAATGGAATCTAGTGGGAATGGGATTTGTATGGGAATGGGATCTGGGTGGGAATGAGATCTGTGGGAAAGGGATCTATGCAGGAATGGGATCTGTGTAGAAATGGGATCTGTGTGGGAATGGGATCTGGGTGGGAAAGGGATCTGTGTGGGAATGGGATCTGTGAAGGAATGGGATCTGGGTGGGAATGGGATCTGATGGGAATGGGATCTGGGTGGGAATGGGATCTGGGTGGGAATGGGATCTGTGTGGGAATGGGATCTGGGTGGGAATGGGATCTGTGTGGGAATGGGATTTGTGTGGGAATGGGATTTGTATGGGAATGGGATCTGTGAAGGTAGTGGATCTGTGTGGGAATGGGATCTGTGTGGGAATGGGATCTGATGGGAATGGGATCTGGTTGGGAATGGGATCTGTGTGGGAATGGGATCTGTGCAGGAATGGGATCAGTGTGGGAATGGGATCTGATTGGAATGGGATCTGTGTGGGAATGGGATCTGGGTGGGAATGGGATCAGTGTGGGAATGGGATCTGTGTAGGAATGGGATCTGGGTGGGAATGGGATCAATGTGGGAATGGGATCTGTGCAGGAATGAGCTTTGAGAGGGAAGGAATGCTGGAGGGGGATTCTCCTCTGTGGGACACACACCTGGTTCATGGGGTCTGAGCAGTACTGGGGACTGAATTTTGGGATAAATGGGATCAAATGTGGTTGTGCAGCACCAGGCAGTGTCTGCCCCTTTGGGGACTGTCCCAAATGGTCCCTGAGGCCACTCCAGGGATGGAGTCTCAGCCTCCACATCCTTCCCACGTCTTTGTCTTCTCCTCAGGAGAAATCCTTCTTCCCTTGGAGTTTCACAAGGGAAGGGACAGTGCCACAAACCCTGTGACAGGGCCATGGGGACCTTCAGCAAAGTGTCCCACAGAGCAAAGGGACCTGAGTGGACAGCAGGATGAGCAGAGGGATGGAGCAGCTCTGCTGGGAGGAAAGGCTGGCACAGCTGGGATTGTTCAGCCTGGAGAGGAGAAGCTTTGGGCTGAGCTCAGGGTGGCCTTGCAGGGCCTGAAGGAGCTGCAGGAACCATGGAGAGAGACAATTGCCAAGGGATGGAGGGACAGCACCCAGGGAATGGAGGGACAGCACCCAGGGGATGGAGGGACAGCACCCAGGGGATGGAGGGACAGCACCCAGGGAATGGAGGGACAGCACCCAGGGAATGGAGGGACAGCACCCAGGGGATGGAGGGACAGCACCCAGGGAATGGAGGGACAGCACCCAGGGGATGGAGGGACAGCACCCAGGGGATGGAGGGACAGCACCCAGGGAATGGAGGGACAGCACCCAGGGGATGGAGGGACAGCACCCAGGGGATGGAGGGACAGCACCCAGGGAATGGAGGGACAGCACCCAGGGAATGGAGGGACAGCACCCAGGGGATGGAGGGACAGCACCCAGGGGATGGAGGGACAGCACCCAGGGAATGGAGGGACAGCACCCAGGGAATGGCTTCGAACTGACATAAATAGATTTAGTTTGGGTATTGGGCAGGAATTGTTCCCTGGCAGGGTGGGCAGGGCTGGCACAGGGTGCCCAGAGCAGCTGTGGCTGCCCCTGGATCCCTGGCAGTGCCCAAGGCCAGGTTGGACACTGGGACAGTGGGAGGTGTCCCTGCCATGGGTTGTGTTGGAATGGAATGAGTTTTTAGGTCCCTTCCAGTCCAAACCATTCCATGATTCTGAGCAGGACATTTTTGGGTCTCTGAACATACAGAGCTGGGGATTCTCAGCTGAGCTAAAACTGCACAGACAGTGTCAGAGGGTGACTGTGATTAGATAATTGTCATAACACTGACAAAATACTCCAAACCAACTCTTTTAATACAGACATCTGATTTAAAACTATATTTTCTTGTTTTTAGCAGCAGAATTGGCAAGGATGGCCAAGCTGCAAAACTTCACTTGGACAGTGGAACATATTTTCAAGGAAACCTTCCTCAATTACATGAATGGCTGGAGGAGAAACATGACAGAAGCAGCAAATAAACTGCACGCTGAGGTGGCTGCTGAAAACTTTGACTACGTTATCCTTTATCTGATGGTGATGATTGGGATGTTCTCCTTCATCATCGTGGCCATCCTGGTGAGCACTGTGAAATCCAAGAGGAGGGAGCACTCCAATGATCCCTACCACCAGTACATTGTGGAGGACTGGGGAGAGAAATACAAAACTCAGGTTCTGAATCCAGAAGATCTCAAGTGTGTGATCCATGAAAACCTGGGGGCAAGGGATAAAACAAGCCCGGAATCACCTTGACTTTGTGGGAAGAGCCAGCAGTGAGGGATTCATGGAGTCACACACAGGGAACTCACTGGAATTCCAAAGAGCTGTGGAAGTGTTGATTAAATTAACACCCAGGTCAATGGATAATGGAGTCCTGAGGAAATCAATGTGATGGCTCCCGTGAGGATCTTGGGAAAGTAAAAAAAAAAATCTGTGATTGTGCTTCCCTTTGATATTCTGTCCTTTAGGAAAATAAAACCAAGACAAGGATAACTTGATTATTTGAGCATTTTTTTAAATCCACAAGCAGATCTGGATGTTCCCACCTCAGAATAACTGTGAATTAGTGGCCAAAAGGGCTGATTTAGATCCAAATTGTGTGACTGAAGCCCATCTTAAAAAATAACTTGAAAATGTCCAGTAGAATCTCCAGTCTCCACGGATTGACTGAACAATCAGTTAGGGAATGCATCACAGGAGGGACCTGATACCTGCACACATTCACTGCCAACTCCTTTGTAGTGATCTGATTCTGATTTTTGCTTGTGTTAAATAATAAATGCCAAAGGGTTTCTTTTCTTTGGGAGCCTTTGGCTTGTCTTGCACACAGGTCTTGAGATTTGAGCTGATCCCATCAGATGTGCTGGGGGTGCAAAACAAACAGAACCAGCAAGCTGAAGGAAGGGATTCTCTATTGTGCTCTTGTGAGATCCCACCTGCAGAGCTGCCTCCAGATCAACACCAGAAAAAGGTGGAGCTGCTGGAGAGTCCAGAAGAGACCTTGGAGTTCCTCTGCTCTGGAGCCAGGCTGGGACACCTGGGGGTGCTCACCTGGACAGGAGAAGCTGCAGGGAGAGCTCAGAGCCCCTGGCAGGGCCTGAAGGGGCTCCAGGAGAGCTGGGGAGGGATTTCTCATATTGTAGTGTATTGATAGGACAAGGGGAAAAGGGGAAAAGGAAAAGTTGAAGGAGGACAGGTTAATGTCAGATGTTAAGAAGAAATTCTTTAGTGTGAGAGTGGTGAGGCCCTGGCACAGGTTGCCCAGAGGTTCTGGACTCCCCATTCCTGGGAATGTTCAAGGCCAGGCTGGACAGGGCTTGGAGCAACCTGGACACCTTGACGCCATCCCAGGCTGCTCCAACCCCAATGTCCAACCTGGCCTGGGACACTGCCAGGGATCCAGGGGCAGCCACAGCAAATCTGGGAATTCCATCCCAAGGATCAATTCCTAATTCCCAAAATCCCATCAAATCCTACTTGGAAGTCATCCCCTGTGTGCTGTCCCTGCATCCCCTGGGTGCTGTCCCTCCATCCCCTGGGTGCTGTCCCTCCATCCCCTGGGTGCTGTCCCTCCATTCCCTGGGTGCTGTCCCTCCATCCCTTGGCAATTGTCTCTCTCCATGGTTCCTGCAGCTCCTTCAGGCCCTGCAAGGCCACCCTGAGCTCAGCCCAAAGCTTCTCCTCTCCAGGCTGAACAATCCCAGCTGTGCCAGCCTTTCCTCCCAGCAGAGCTGCTCCATCCCTCTGCTCATCCTGCTGCCTCCTCTGGGCTCTCTGCAGCAGCTCCAGCTCCTCCCCGGGCTGGGACAGGGCTGGATGCAGGATCCAGGTGGGGTCACACCTGAGGGGGCACAGGGACACAATCCCAATCCCTTTGCTGATCCCGCACTGGGCACGGGGGGCTCTGTCACCTCGCCGCGGTGCTCGCGGGAGCGCTTTTCCCGCAGAACCGTAAATTTGGGGTAAGAAAAGCAGAGCCCCGGCAGCCGCAGCGGAGCGGGCGGAGCAGCCCGGGCCCAGCGCTGCCGGGAGCGCCGCCCCCGCCCGCCATGGCCGCCCTCAGGTAGGAGCGGCCCGGGCCCTTCCCCTCACGGCCCCGCGGGGCTGCGGGGGAGCCCGGCCCGCATCGCCCCGAGCGCTCCGCTCCCCGCAGCTTCGGCTGCTCTCCCGTGCGGGGCCTGCTGCCTTCCCTGCCCTCACTGCCCGGCCTTTCCCTTCCCTGCCCTCACTGCCCGGCCTTACCCTTCCCTGCCCTCACTGCCCGGCCTTCCATGCCCGGCCTTTCCCTTCCCTGCCCTCGCTGCCCGGCCTTTCCCTGCCCGGCCATTCCCTTCCCTGCCTGGCCTTCCATGCCCGGCATTTTCCTTCCCTGCCTTCACTGCCCGGTCTTTCGCTTCCCTGCCCGGCCTTCCGTGTCCGGCCTTTCCCCTCACTGCCCGGCCTTTCCCTTCCCTGCCCGGCCTTTCCCTTCCCTGCCCGGCATTTTCCTTCCCTGCCCTCACTGCCTGGCCTTCCATGCCCTGCATTTTCCTTCCCTGCCCTGCCCGGCCTTTCCCTTCCCTACCCTGCCCGGCCTTCCGTGCCCGGCTTTTCCTTTCCCTACCCTCACTGCCATGCCCGGCCTTTCCTTTCCTTTCCTTTCCCTTCCCTTCCCTTCCCTTCCCTTCCCTTCTCCTGCCCGTTCCTGCCCCTTCCCCTTCTCCGCCCCCTCCCCTTGTTCTCCAGGCCTCGTCCTTTCTCTCCAACCCCCCCTCCTGCCTCCTCCACCCCCTCTTTGCTCTCCGTGTTCCCCCCTCTCCTTCATTTCCACCCCCCTTCCTTCTTTCCAGTCCCTCCTATTATAAATGAGATACAAAAGTCTCGATATTCAGCAAAATATAGATTGCTTTATTTGATATAGAAAGAGCAAGCAGTGCTGGGGAACGTGAGGGGTCACTGCCCACTCCACGCTCCACCCAACCTTGGTTTGCAGCCTCTTCTTATACTGTGGGTTCTTGTAATGAATAATTTTTGGTTTTTTAGCTGTTCCAATTTTGTCAGGTAAGCAGTGGTGGTTGAATAAACATATTTATCCCAATTTGCAAAATCTCTGGCGATAGTTTCACAGATAACCACCAGTGAAATTCTGTAAGTCTGGTCTTTAAGATGGACAGCATTGATCCGACAAAGGCAGGAAGGGCTATTGGGAAGTTCTGATTTTGGGCTATCAGGAAGTCTGATTTTGCAAGCTGGTAGTAGATGCAATTTATTTGGAAAACATAGTATTGATAACAAGGCGATTTTAAACAGAATGATTTTATATAAATTCCTTTATCTAGTGTCTGTGCTTCACTTCAGAGCTGAGTATTCTGGTTTATACAAACCCCAATGCTTTTGTGATTAACACCAATCTTTTATCAATTATCACACTTGATTGTTCCTCACCCTGCTCTCCTTCACCTCCAGCCCCTCTTCTTTGCTCTCCATTCTCCCCACTGTTGTTCTCCAGCCTCTTCCTTGCTCTCAATCCCCCTTATTTGATTTCCACCTCTCCCTCCTTGTTCACCAGCCCCCCTCCCTAATTCTCCATTGCCTTCCTTCCTCTTCAGGCCCCACATTCTTGTTCTCCTCCCCTTATTCTCAAGACATCCCCCCCTTACTCTCCAGTACCCATTTCTTGTTCTCCAGTACCCCCTCCTTTCTTTTCAGCCCCCATTCCTTGCTCTCCACCCTCAGCTTTTCTTGCTTTCCACGCTCCCTCCTTGTTCCCCAGTCCCTTCCTTGTTCTCCAGCCCAGGACAGAGCTGGGCTGGGATCCAGGGGCAGCCACAGCTGCTCTGGGCACCCTGTGCCAGGGTCTACCCACCCTGCCAGGGAACAATTCCTGCCCAAAATCCCATCCAGCCCTGCCCTCTGGCACTGGGAGCCATTCCCTGGGTGCTGTCCCTCCATTCCCTGTGTCCTGTCCCTCCATTCCCTGGGTGCTGTCCCTCCATTCCCTGTTCCTGTCCCTCCATTCCCTGTTCCTGTCCCTCCATTCCCTGTGTCCTGTCCCTCCTTTCCTCCCAGCAGAGCTCCTCCATCCTCCTAAAGGGTTGAAGATTTTATTTTCAAGATCTGTTCTGGCTCTGCTTGGGTCAAGCAAACAGCTCCATGTTCACTTTTGCACCTTAAAAATCAAGAGATTAAATTCCCCAAAGCTCTGGTTAAAACAAAATAACGTTGAATCCTAAAAGATCCCAGAATCCTGGAATGGTTTGGGTTGGGAGGGACCCCAAATCCCACCCAGTGCCACCCCTGCCATGGCAGGGACACCTCCCACTGTCCCAATGTCCAACCTGGAACTGAACATTCCAGGGATCCAGGGGCAGCCACAGCTGCTCTGGGCACCCTGTGCCAGCCCTGCCCACCCTGCCAGGGAACAATTCCTGCCCAAAATCCCATCCAGCCCTGCCCTCTGGCAGTTTACAACCATTGCCCCTTGTCCTGGCACTCTCTGCCCATATAACAAATCCCTCTCACTCCTTTTTATAAGCCCTGGAAGGGGCTCTAAGGTTTCCCTGGAATTGTCCCTTCTCCAGGCTGGACAATCCCAGTTCTCCCAGCCTGTTTCTAGAGCAGAGGGGCTCCAGCCTTGGGATCATGTTTGTGATCCCTGGTGATGCCATGGTGGAACAGTCTGATGTGCCCCTGGCATTTCTGGGTTTGGTTTGATTTTAATCCAACCAATGTGACTAAAACATCCCACCTGCTCTGTTCCTGTTTTCCAGAGTTTGAAGTATGTGAGAAGCTGCCAGAGGAATCACTCATATTTTAATTTCTGCTTCATCAGGTATGAAGATCTTGATGGTTTTTTAAATTGTTTTGATGTTGGAACCTTGAGTTGATCCAAAATCAGAATCAAAATCCGGTTTGGGCTGGAAAGGACCTTAAAGAACATTTCATCCCAAGCCCTGCCATGAGCAGGGTCACCTTCCAGTTTGCTCAGAGTCCCATCCAGCCTGGCCTTGGTGAGTGACCCCCCCTTTTCTGGCTCAGAAATATCCCATTTAAATGCACCCAGATAATTCAGCAGCTCAGTGCTTTCTTTCCAAGGCCTCATGGCTGCAGTTGTTCAGCAATCCCAAAGGAATATCTCCAGCCCCATTTTATGGGAATTGGCAGGGAGGGTGAGATGTGCAGCCAGGACACCTCCAGAGGGTTTGGATGCTGTGGATGTTCTGTGGATGTCCTGTGGTGCCTCGGGGCTGTCCTTGCTCTGCAGACAATGCCCTGAGAGCCTGGGCTGGGCTGTGGTTGCTGTGGAGGGCTGGAGCTGCAATCCAGGGCTGGGATTCCATTCCCTGCTCCACCACAGGCCTCCCACGTGCCTGGGGCCCGGCTGTGGGGCTGTGTTGCACAAGGCAGAGCTGGGCAGAGATGCTGGGGCTGGATTTGGGGCTGATGCCAAACTCTGGGATGTGGTGCACCCCTCCCTGAGGGACACGACCCTCTGGAACGAGCTGTGACCTCTGTGCCTGCCCTGCACACTGAGGATCCCAGAGGATTTGGGGTTCACAGGGAATTGCTGGCACAGCCCTGAGGTGGGATCTGGACAGACCTTCTCCTCTTTCCCATCTGCAGGAATCTGATCAGCTTCACCAGACAGAATTCCCTGGGACAAGGCTGCACACACAGCCCAGAATCCCAAAATCCCAGAATGGTTTGGGTTGGGAGGGACCTTAAAGCCCATCCAGAGCCACCCCTGCTTCTCCTCTCCAGAGTGAACTGATGCCTGGAGAGGCTGGCCTGGAACAGAGGCTGGACAGAGTTAAAATATTAATAAAGCAGGGATTTATTAAAAAGCTTTCAAAGGATTCACTTTGGGCAGTACAAGAGCCTGGCTGTGGCTACACCCAGGATGGACCCTGAGTCAGGAATTCTCACACTTTGATCAGTTCTGGATTTATAAAAGTGGATTCTCACACTTTTATAAGTTTTGGTCCATTTCCACCTTGGGGTTCATTGTCCAATTCCAGCTCCAGGTTCTGCAGTCCCATCCTCCCAATTCTCTCCTCAATTCTCTGCTCTTTGCTCTTTTTGGGGCTGGAGCTGCAGCTGTCCTTGGTTGTGGGGCTGGAAAAGGATTGTTCTGTGTGCCTGAGCTGGGAGGAGAACTTGGAACACTTTGTGTGGAGTTCAGAGTTAAACACTAATGCAGTGCAGAATCTGAAAAAAAAAACCATGAAAGCTAAAACTTAAGGCATCACCAGGGACAGGGACAGGGACACCTCCCACTGTCCCAGGCTGCTCCAAGCCCTGTCCAGCCTGGCCTAGGACACTTCCAGGGCTGGGACATCCACAGTGGGATGACTCTGCTCATGACCAGAGCAGCCACCTCCCTTTATTTGTTAAGGAATAAAACTCCAGAGGAGACCTGGCAGTGACCAGGTAGTGCCTGGCAGCTGCAATCCCGGGGAATCCATGTGAGCCTGGTGCCATTATATCCCAGCTTGTGGAGCATCTGGCAGGGAATATCTTGGCAGAGCCTGGTGCTCCTGTCCCTCCTCACGTGGCTGGAGAGCTCCTCGCAGGTGAGGGGAGGGAGCAGTGCCCTTGTGTGGGGCCCAGGCCCTGTGTTTGCCTGCATTTTCCTGGGCAATGAACAATGCCTGCCTGTGGATGTGTTCCTGCCTCCTATCTGTGCCTTATCTCCTCGGGAAAGGCAAACACACAATTCCAGCTGATTATTTGCCTGTGGGCTTTTAAGATATCTCAACCTCGAAAAAGCAGCGTTGGAGCTTTTTGCTCTTGCACTGATGACCTCAGTGCTCATAAATGGGGTTTTTTTAAAACGTGAAGGGAATCCTAGAATCCTGGAATGGTTTGGATTGGAAGGGGTTTCAAAGCCCATCCAGCCTCCATGAGCAGGGACACCTCCCACTGTCCCAATGTCCAGCCTGGCCTCGGGCACTGCCAGGGATCCAGGGGCAGCCACAGCTGCTCTGGGTAAAATCCTCCCCTTTTCCCACTTTCCCTCTTCCTGCTTTGTTCTCCCTGCCCTGTGCTGCAGCTTCACCTGGTTTTTTTCAGTCCTAAGGTTTCAACTGGGATCAGATGGGGGCTGGAAAAGCCAAGAGATGAGAGATGGGGAGAAGGGCTTGGCCACTGGAGCCTGGTGGGATGTGGGAATAGAGCCTGGAGGGAGCAGTGACATTCCCACTCAATTCCAACTGCACAGGACACTGAGGGGACAGAACATCACAGGTGTCAGCTCTGGGAAACATTTTGGGTTTACAAGAAACATGGAAAGAGATTTTGGACAAGGGCTGGAGGGACAGGACACAGGGAATGGCCTGAAGCTGCCAGAGGGCGGGGCTGGATGGGATTTTGGGCAGGAATTGTTGCCTGGGAGGGGCTGGGATGGAATTCCCAGAGCAGCTGTGGCTGCCCCTGGATCCCAAGGCCAGCTTGGACAGTGGGACAGTGGGAGGTGTCCCTGCCATGGCAAGGGATGATCTCCAAGGTCCTTCCAACCCAGACCATGCCATGATTCCATGAAGTGAAAATACATTTTTTTGGAGGTGTGACAACACTGATTCAGTTCATGAGCACCCTGCCATTTTCTCAGCAGAATAAGGATCTGCACAACCAGCACCAGCACAGAAATGGTGACACAATCAGCACCAGCACAGAAATGGTGACTGATGAGCAGGAATTTGGTGCTGGCTGCCACTCCAGGACTTTGGTACAATTGGATCTTGGTCACAGAGATCTCTGGAGGAGTGGGAATGTTTCCAGAGGAGTCCCAGCAGGGTGAGAGGGAAGAGGAGAGGCAAGGATGCTCTGGCTGGAGAAATGAGAACATTTCCCCAGGAACTGAGCAGGACAGGAGCTGCCACAACATTGAATTTCTGCAGGAAGCTCAGCAGCAGCTCCCTGGCGTGGTGCTCATTTATTCAGCCCAGCTTTTCACAGTGCTGGAGTGTTCCCTCCTGCTTTTCCACTCTTGTTCCACGGGCAGGAAAGGCCTCCAGGGGTTAATTTGGGTTCCAGCAGCTGAAGAGGTGGAGCAGAGAGCCCAGGGCAGTGCTGTGTGTGCTGCAGCCTCCTGCAGGCTTTTCCTGCCAGGAATTGAGCTCTGGAATGGTTGGTGAGCACTCAGGGCTCCAGGGAGTGCTGGCTTTGCTAACTTCTACATTTATAAACAGTTAGGATGGAGAATTACATTAATCAATCACAGAGGATTGATCAATTAGAGGATTAATTAGATGTTCAAGGCTCCAAACAGAGCAGGGGGGCATAGAAAACCTCAAAGAACCCCCCAAGGGAGTTCCTGTGGGGTCCCTCAGGTCCCAGCACAGGCAGGCAGGGGGAGCACACACAGCTCCAGCTTCCAAAGGCAGCTCTGTTTTCCATGTTTTCCATGGAGCAGCTGGCAGGATGTGGAATTCCAGCCCCAGCACCTGCTCTGGGGCTGTCAAAGCCTGTCCTGCTCCTGTCACTCAGCCCCAAAAGGCCCTGGAGGTCACTGGGGATTGCTGGGGATGAGCCCCTCAGAGGGCCAGGGTGGGCTAATTAGCAGCTTGCCTAATTCTCTTTGAATTTCTATTTCTCCAAGAGTTCATTCTGCTTTATTTTTCATTTCTCCAAGAGTTCATTCTGCTTTATTTTCCATTTCTCCAAGAGTTCATTCTTCTTTATTTTTTATTTCTCCAAGAGCTCATTCTGCTTTATTTTTCTCTTTATCCAAGAGTTCATTCTTCTTTATTTTCGAGTTCTTTATGCTTTATTTTTCTCTTTCTCCAAGACTTCATTCTGCTTTATTTTCCATTTCTCCAAGATGTTCCTGCCCTGGCCTGTGTCTCCAGGAGTGTGACCCCCCAGTCCTGGGGCACCCCCCAGCTGAAGATGGTGGCCTTTAACTGGAAGGTGAGGCTGGTGCTCATTCCCAAAGCAGGGATTGCTGCTCTTTCCATGTGGGATGTGCTGGGTGGGTTCTGATGATTCCTTTTTTAACCCCCACACTCTCAGGGACAGGGGATTTGTTGTTGTCTTTCCTTGCCAGATGTGCTTGCCCCAGGATTTGCTGTTGGGGCCTCACAAGTTAAAGCTGAGCTCACCAGAGCTCTGCTCATCCCTGCTCCTCCTGCTTTTCCCCTTTCCAGATTTTTCTCTGGCTGCTTTTCCCCTCAGCTGCTTTTCTTACTGGACGGGAATTTCTCCACTGTAGTTTTGGGGTCATGAAATCTCTGCAGGGTTTTGTGACAGGACCACAGGAGCAGGAACGTCCTGCATGGCAGCCATGGAGGCAGCAGGATGAGCAGAGGGATGGAGCAGCTCTGCTGGGAGGAAAGGCTGGCACAGCTGGGATTGTTCAGCCTGGAGAGGAGAAGCTTTGGGCTGAGCTCAGGGTGGCCTTGCAGGGCCTGAAGGAGCTGCAGGAACCATGGAGAGAGACAATTGCCAAGGGATGGAGGGACAGCACCCAGGGGATGGAGGGACAGCACCCAGGGGATGGAGGGACAGCACCCAGGGGATGGAGGGACAGCACCCAGGGGATGGAGGGACAGCACCCAGGGAATGGAGGGACAGCACCCAGGGGATGGAGGGACAGCACCCAGGGAATGCAGGGACAGCACCCAGGGAATGCAGGGACAGCACCCAGGGGATGGAGGGACAGCACCCAGGGGATGGAGGGACAGCACCCAGGGGATGGAGGGACAGCACCCAGGGGATGGAGGGACAGCACCCAGGGGATGGAGGGACAGCACCCAGGGGATGGAGGGACAGGGCACCCAGGGAATGGAGGGACAGCACCCAGGGAATGGCTCCCAAGTAGGATTTGATGGGATTTTGGGAATTAGGAATTGTTCCCTGGGATGGAATTCCCAGATTTGCTGTGGCTGCCCCTGGATCCCTGGAATGTTCAGTTCCAGGTTGGACATTGGGACAGTGGGAGGTGTCCCTGCCTGTGGAATTGGATGAGCTTTGAATTCCCTTCCATCCCAAAGCATTCCTTGACTCTGTAATTAACAATTTGAACACATTAAATCCAACTTTCCCCCTCAGCTGGTGCAGAGCTGTGGATTCAGAGCTGTTGCTGCTGTGATTGTGGGGAGATTGCCAGAGCCTGGTGGTGTTTCTCCAAACTCCTGCTGCTCTGTGGACACAAGGCTTGGCCTAAATTCAGTGCTTTGATGTGTCCTGACAGCTTTGGGAGATCCTGAGGGAGCAGGATGAATTCCAAATCCCCAGAACTATGGAATATCCTGATGGGAAGGGACCCCCAGGGATCCCCCAGTCCCACCCCTGCCCTGCACAGACCCCCCAACAATCCCAGCCCTGGGGAGCTCTGCTCAGTGCCCAGCACCCATTCCCATTGGATTTTCCTCTCCAAGTTCATGTTTTTCATAGCATTGAAACACTCTGTGCAATTCCAGGCATTCAGAAGTGGTACAACAATCCTTGGAAGCTGTGGGTTTTTTTTTACTTTTCTCCCAGTTTAAAAGCATTTATCTACACCTTCTATATCTGAGCAGGTTCATGGCAAAGTTACTATGAATTAAAATTTCCTGCAGTGTTTCTGGGGATCCCATCTGAGAGCTGATCCCCAGGGATCCATCACTTGTCAGAATCCTTCAGCAGCATTTCCACTTTCACAATCTCCCTAAAATACTCAGTTCTTCCTTTGTTTCAGCTCCAAATATTGCTGGAAAATGAGCAGAAGGAGTCCAGGACTTGAGGGGAAGGGGATTTTTCTTTGGCCTTGTTGCTCTGCTTGGTTTCATTTCCCACAGAAATACAAACCATGGAGAGAGAGAGAGAGGAGTGTTCCTATTGGAATAGAAGGTGCAGAACATCCCTATAAATTCATTTTTAATTGTCCAAGTGTTCCAGATGTGCCTAAATGGATTCTTTGGCATTCCAGGCTCTGGAAAACTTCCCACTGCTGATGTACATTTTGGCAGCTAAAACATTGATCCTTTGCTTGGCCTTTGCTGGAGTCAAAATGTACCAGAGCAAGAAAATTGAGGAGAAACTGAAGAGGGAACGTGAGGAGAAGCTGAAAGCAGAAGCAGAGAAAAAGGATGAGTGAAGAATCCCTCAGGTATGGAATTGATCCCAATTCCTGAGCTTTGAGTGGGATTGATTGGGAATGTGCACTCTAGGCCTGAGCTTGTGGAATATTTGGGATGTTTCAGGGGATTTGCTCACTCATTCTTTGTGGAAGGATATTTTAGCACAATATTCCCTGTGTGGTTTTTCTCTCCGTGGATTTTTGATGCCTGATGCAAAAAGAGGGGGGATAAATTAGGAATAAGTGCAGGGCAGCAGCCAGGCAGGATGCTACAATCAGAACTCTGGGCCTTAAGTCACAAAATAAAAGAAAGAAAAGAACCAGCCTTTCCAGATGAGTGAAATTATTGCCAGCTTGGGGGTGGATTAGTTGGAAAGGGCAAATTCCACACCTGGAATTCCCAAAGGGACAGATTATGCCATGGAACATCCACCATGTAGAATTCCCTGAGAAAAATGCACATTTTTCTGCTTGAAAGAGCAAAATGAACTTCACAAAATTCCCTAAATTTGGGATTTTCAGTTTGAAATTCCTGAATTCCTCCCCTCTCTTTCCAAAGTTGAAGCAATCTCTGCTTTCTTGGAGCAAATCCATGAGCAGAATGAGTCCTGCCTGGTGCTTGGATTCTATTCCCTGCCTTGCTTGTCATTTTTGGAGCAATTTTCTTCACTTCTCCCTGTTCTGCAGCAAATTGGGAATTCTATTCCTGCCTGCCCTTTGGAAGCTCAGTGGGAGTTTGATGTCATGTTGCTCTTTATTGAAATAAAATCTTATTTCCCTTTCTGAGGTCATCCCCTCCTATCTAAAGACACTTTTCAGTTCTTAAAATCTTTCCTAGATTTTATTTCCACCCTGTCACTGGTTTTTTTTTAGTCCCTTTATTCCCAAGGATTTGGAATTGTGCCTAGAAATGAGGCCCTGGGAATAACCATGGGAACAAAGTTTTTTCTATTTACACAGGGGAAAAAAAAGAAAAAGAAAAAAAAAACCAAACAACAAAACCAAAGGGATTTTTCAGTCTCCTGTTTCCAGCAGATTTAGGACTTGGCTTTGGGGCAGATTTTGGCCACTTCCCTGGAAAAGAAAAGGTTGGGCAGAGCTTGGAGCAAGCTGGGATAGTGGAAGGTGTCCCTGCCTAAGGATGGGATGAGCTTTAAGATCCTTCTAAACCAATCTGGAATTCTGGGATTCTGTGCAGTTTATCCCAGGGAATTCTGCTTAGCAAAACCCCCACAGCTCCAGGGATTTCTTCAACCAAACCTCAGTGGCCAGCAGGTGAAGGAGTGATGTTAAAACCTCTCTGATCCCACAGAAATTCCCTTCCCAATCCCCAGAGCTGCCCAGCAGAGTCCCTGTCCTTCCTAAATGCTGGGATGGAGAGGGAGGAATTCCCCCATGGAGCTGGGAGCAGCTCCAAAGGTGTCCCTGTGCTCTCCCTGCTGTTCTCACTGCTCTCTCTGTCCCCACCCTGCAGGTTCCTGACACTTGGGTTCATTGCCCAGGAGGGTGAAACCTTCCTGGAAAAGAAGGATGTGTCACCTCAGGGAAGTGACACTTAAATGATCTCCGTTTTTGTATGTACAGCAAAGCACCTGAGCCCCTCCTATTTATGCAATAAAATAAAAGCTTTTGTTTAAAAAAAAATCAACTTGGCTGCTGTTTCCTCAAAGGATTGGAGCTGCAGGGGAGGCACTTGGGAAAGATCAGCTGCAAGGAGGTGGCTGGGATGGAAAAGGAAAACAATCAGGAGGGAAAAATTGAGGAGAAAAATGCTCTGGATCCATCCTGGGAAGATCCAAAATTCATGGAGAGGCAGAAGGAAGTGGAGAGGGCTCAGGGCAGCTTCTGCAGCTGCTTCCTGCAAGGGTCAGGCTGTGGGGCCTGCACAGAATCCAGGTGGACAAAGCCAGGAGAGGAGATTTTCCAGGCACTTTGTGCAGCCAGGACTTCCTTGGACCCATGGAAATCACGGTGTCACCTCAAGGAAGGAGATTTATCCCAAGAATTCTCTTCGGTTCCATTTTCTGCTCAGCCTGGGGGCTCAGCTCTTCCTGCCTGTGCAGTGGCACCAAATCCTGGAGGAGAATTTGGGCATGGAATCCTGGGATGGTTTGGGTTGGGAAGAGAATTAAAATCACCCAGTGCCAGCCCTGCCATGGCAGGGACACCTCCCAGTGTCCCAATGTCCAACCTGGAACTGAACATTCCAGGGATCCATCCAGGGGCTGCTCTGGGAATTCCATCCCATCCCAGGGAACAATTCCTAATTCCCAAAATCCCATCAAATCCTGCTCTGAAGCCATTCCCTGTGTGCTGTCCCTCCATCCTTGTCCCCAGTCCCTCTCCAGCTCTCCTGGAGCCCCTTCAGGCCCTGCCAGGGGCTCTGAGCTCTCCCTGCAGCTTCTCCTGTCCAGGTGAGCACCCCCAGGTGTCCCAGCCTGGCTCCAGAGCAGATTTAGGTTAATCAACACAAATACACAAATACAGAATAAAGGCTCAGGTACCTTTGCCTTCACGTTCCCATTTCCATCCCAAAGCACTTCCTGGACCTTTGTGGGAGTTCAGGAGAAGCAGAAATTTGCCCGTGGAGTGGGGAGAGGAGGGAAGGGAAGGCTGGAGGAGCCCTGGGCCCCAGCCCTCACCTGAGTGGGGAGCACAGGGGATGCTCAGGGAGCTCTGGCTCTGCTGGAATCCCTCCCTGGAGCTGCAGGAATGTTAAAATCTCATTTTCCTGTTCTCTCCTTGGACACTGGAGAGAACAAAAGCAGTGCAGAAAGCCATTCTGAGCACAGAGAAATATCCTGCTGTATCCTAGAGAAATATCCTGCTCCTGCAGCCTCAGGAATTCTCAGATTCCAGGGAATCCAGCAGTTCCTTTCTGTTCCCAGCACTCACCTGTGCATGCCAAGGTGAGCTGGGGGGGAATTGAATTCAGTCCCTGTGGTGTCAGTGAGGAGAGCCTGGTGCCCACCTTCCCTGAGGGAAAACTCAGGAATTCTGGTGGAGCCACTCCCCCAAAGCTCCCCAGGGAATTGTCAGGTCTGGTGACACCAATGGCTTGGCTTTGTGCAGTTATTGTTGGATATTAGCCCAAATTTGGAGGTTTTAGGCTCTCCAGAGTAGATTTTTCTAGGAAAAAAAAAAAAACAATAACGATGATGAGGAATTATTTTTAGCGTTTTAACTACTGCTCTGTGAGCAGAACTAAAGGGACAAAATCTCCCTTTACAACTCAATTTAATACCAAAGTTCAGCACCCACAGCAATCAAATCATCCCTGCCAAAGATGTGCAAAAATGGAATTAATGCTCTTTTTTTTTTTTTTTTTTTTTTTTGCCCCTAAATATGGGGAAAAGGGCTGCAAGGAGTCCCCTCAAAAATCCTGCAAATTGTCACATTTCTGCCTCTGCAGCCAAATCAGGAAAATCTTTGCAGGTAAAAGATTTCAAATGTGGTCCAGCCTGATTTTTAGAATCCCAGAGTGGTTTGGGGTGGAAGGGATTTTAAGGATCATCCAGTGCCAGCCCTGCCATGGCAGGGACACCTCCCACTGTCCCAATGTCCAACCTGGAACTGAACATTCCAGGGATCCAGGGGCAGCCACAGCTGCTCTGGGAATTCCATCCCAGCCAGGAATTTTCTCCCAATATCCCATCTTTCCCTGCCTTCCTCCTGCTAAATTTCAGCAGAGTTTCAAAGCTCAGATATCCCCAGAGTTAGGGATGGGAAATATCCAATAATTTCCAGGATGAGAATAAGTTTTGTCCAGTCCTATCCTTTCCCAAACTGAGCCAGTGTCTGTTCCTGCTGTTCCATGGGGATTTTGGGCTGTGCTCTCACAACTTCCAGGTGATTTTACCTTTGGGAATCAACCCCGTGTGCCACAACTGGAACAGGAAAATTCTGCCGACACTGGGGGGAGACAACAGCTCAGCTTTGCTGCGGTTTCTCCTTCAGGAACCAGCTGGGGACCTCGAATTCTGCAAGAATCCCGGAATTCCAAAATCCCCGAGGCTGGCAAAGCCCTCCCAGCCCATGGAGTCCCAGCTGTGCCACCTCCAGGCACTTCTTGGACACAGAAAGGTTTTATGGTTAAAAATACATTTAAAAGGGGAAAAGAGAATTCAATTCAGTTTAATTTCTGAGGAAGAGGAGGCAGCAGGGATAGGGAGTTTTGGGGTGCTTGGTGTACCCCAGAAACATCAAAATGGGAAGAGCCCTTCAGGATCATCCAGTGCCACCATCACCCCAAATCCTGTCCCCAAGGGCCACACCAACAGCTTCAACACCAGAGGAGCTACACAGGAACCTCTTGGAAATATTCCCATCCTGAAAAATGAGCCAGGTCACTGTGGTGCCTGCAGAACACGGGATCTCTCCTTCTCCCCTGTTCCATAAAATTCCTTTTTTCTAAAGCAGAATTCAGGCTGTACCTCCCATGCACAGGTCTGCATTTCTGATATTGTCATTCTCACCAGTGCCAAGGGTTAAAGGCACAAAATAAAAGGCTTAAAGTTAAAAACTGGTTTCTAGATTTCCACTGTTTGCACCTCTAGGGTTCTCCTTTTGTTCACATGAAGGCTTTGTGGGTTTAAACCAAAGCTGCAATCCTTGTGGAGAGATCAGGAGAGGAGCTGTTGGGATTTTAAGGGAAACAAATGAAATTCTCCCACGTTCTGAGGTCTCTCAGGTGGCTGCTGGAATAGGAAGCTCAGGGCTCTGAGGTCCTTAAAATGAAAAATGAACCTTCAACAGAACAGTGCTGTCATTAGACTTTAGCTAAGATGAGCTCAGCTTAATTTTAGCACCAATGAAAGCTTTTAGTCTGAGATTTGTGCCAGAATCACCCCAGGCTGGGGCTGGAGGGAGGCAGAACTCCCTGAGCAGCATCCCAGGGGTCTCAGTGATTCCAGCTTTTCCTTCCCTGCTTTTCCTCTTGGGAATCAGCAATTCCTCCTGCTTTTCCCTGCTCTGCCCGTGTTCTGTGTGGGGGCCAATCCTCCCTAATTCCCTGGGATCCCAGCTCCAGTCTTGGCAGGATTGCTTCCAAGGATGCAGTGACTTGTTGCATCCTCTAATTACAGCACGTATGACATAGTTAATTAGTTAATAACTATTATTATCAGCCTTCAAGGCTAATGGGGAGCTGATAGACCTCACATGAGGGAGTTGGAATATCCTGAGCTGGAATAAACCCCCAGGGATCACCCAGTCCCACCCTGCCCTGCCCAGCCCCCCCAGCAATCCCAGCCTGGGCATCCCTGGCAGCTCCTGGAGCTCTGTGCCCATTCCCTGGGGAGCCTGGGCAGTGCCCAGCACCCTCTGGGGGAAGAGCCTTGTCCTAAAATCCATCCTAAATCCCTCCTGGCCCAGCTCCAGCCTCTCCCTGGGTGCTGTCCCTGTCACAGCTCATGGGATGAGCTGCAGCCCCTGTTGTGTTTCCCTCAGGCTCCTCCAGCTGAACATTCCAAGGTCCCTCAGCTGCTCCTTGTGGCCTCTCCAGACCCTTCCCCATCCTTTGGACCCTCCCCAAGAGCTTTGGATCTTACACTGCAGCTCCACATGGGAAACACCCCAATGTCCAACCCGTGAGCGGGTGGGGACAGCTCAGGTGAGATTCCCAAAACCTGGGCTGATGTTTCCCCCTGGATTC
Source organism: Acridotheres tristis (assembly GCA_037013685.1). Taxonomy (NCBI): domain Eukaryota; kingdom Metazoa; phylum Chordata; class Aves; order Passeriformes; family Sturnidae; genus Acridotheres; species Acridotheres tristis. The sequence goes on from CM072884.1 coordinate 113,829,998, forward strand.
GATCCAAAGGTCATTTTTTGGCTGTGAGTGACCAGGGACTGGGAGGTGGCACAACCCAAGTCACTCTCCAGTTTGGCTTTGGAGCTGTTTTATCTTTGCTGCTGGAGCAATTGCAGTGTGGGCTCAGCTGGGCCTTGCCTGGCTCACACTTTGGGATAATCCCAGCTGAAAACAGCAATTCCTGGCAGCTGCCACAGCTTATCCCACGGTCATGGGTTCTTTGTGTGCCCCTGCAGAGGCACAGTTTGTTTGGGCACAAATGAGTGATGGGTTTTTTTTATCCATGTGGATTTCCAGCTGGATCAGAGGGAGCTCCTGGAAGTGTCCATGTGTCCCTGGCAGTGTTCCAGGCTGGCCCAAGGCTGGCATGTGGCTGTCACATGGAAGATGGATGTGGCTGCTTCCTGTTGATCCCATGGAACACAGATGGGTGACTCTCCTTTTTGATTATCCTTTATTTAATTTTTTTTTCTTCCTGGACTTCCTCCTGCTGCTTGGCTTGGCTCCCCAATGCCTCAGCTTCCAATGGCCTGGCTCTTTCACAGTCCTCAGGTCTTTTTTATCTGCTCTGACTCATTTCCCTGGCCTAAACTCGGGCTCATTTCCCAGCCTGGTGCTCCTGGTGGATGTGGGGAGGCTCAGAGCCAAGCAGCAACAAATGGCAGCTCCTGACAGTGGAGTTTGAGTCACAGAAATGAATCTGGGCTTTGTGTCTGGGCTCTGTCCTTCTGCTTTTCTCACACAGACAATCATCAGTGTGTTCCCTCTTCCTCCTCCTGTCCCTGGGCCCTGCAGCAAGAAATTCCAAGGAATTTTGAGTAGACAGGGACAGAGTTTCAGTGATGTCTCCTGCCTTTCCATTCCTGGTCACCCTTCTCCCACTCCTCACTGGGCTCCACTTTGCCTGCTCACTCAGGAAAGCTTTTATCCCAAAATCCCAAATCCTCCAGGATCATCCAATCATAATCACCCCTAAATTATGGCCCCAAGTGCTTTTTGCAGAAAAGCTGTCAGGACTGAGCACTTGAAAATGAGGAAGAATGTTCCCATCTAAAAATGTGTTGGGTCACCCATTACAGACCTGCTCCAAGAGCTGGAGGGAAAATAAATGTTTGTGGGTTATTTTTTTTTTTTTCCATGAAGATGAGGCTTGGAAAAGCACTTAGGAGTCGTTAGTCCATGAGATATGATGGAAATTTAAATGATTTGCATTCCAGCTCGAGCACAGGGACATCTGTGACAGCTTCTCCCCCAACATTTGCATCTGACTCTGCCTCTTGTCCTTATGCAAAGATCCTTTAATTATTTTTCCCCCACATTTTAGAGAAAATCTCCACACACACACACACAGATTCCTGAGTGGGACCAGAGCTTGGCTTTGCTCTCCTGCAATGCTCAAGTGCCCTGAGCCCTCCCTCCAAGAGCTCCTGCTGGCAAAGGCAATAAAATAATTGGGATTTCAAGCCCTGCTGAGGAGCTGGGATGTTGTTTCAAAGGCTCTTGACTAAGGTGCTGCTCTTGGGAAACATCCTCCCATTAGCTTGAGTCAGATGTTCAAGGAGTTGCTTGTCATCCCAAATTACCACTTGAGTCACAGCTGCATGAGCCACAATCTTTGTCATCCCCACGAAGGGTTGCAGGGTTTTGTGGAAAACGTGGGCTGTAATTATCCTACACAGCAGCAAAAGGGGGAGTGCAGGAAAGGCAAGGACCTCGTCCTGGAGGGGTTTCTGTAAAATCCCAAAAAGTTCCTTGGATTTCAGCCTCAGCTCTTTTTTCCTGCCCACAGCTTTCCATGCTTGTTAAAAGGGATTAGGGAGAAAAGTTATGCCAGGCCTCAACATCCCAGAGGGAAATGGGAAAGGATTTTTCTTTCTTTCTTTTTTCTTTCCCAGCTTTTTCCAGGAAAAGGAGATTGTTGTCTTTTTCCCTTTGTTTTTTTGGGAAAGTGGCAGCAAAAACTTCCCCTTTCCTAATTCTGGTTCCCATAAAATCCTTCATGGGGGCTTCCCACTGGACTTCCCAAAGAATACAAACCAGGAAGGACAATTCCTGTGAAACAAATTGCTTCCTTGGGAAACTCCTTGGTGCTAAATGGATGGCAAGCAGGGGATTGGAGTTGTCCAGCCTGGAGGAGAGAAAGTTCTGGGGAGATTTTAGAGCCTTTCCAGGACCTAAAGGGGCTCCAGGAGAGCTGGGGAGGGAATGGGGACAAGGCAGGAGGGACAGGACACAGGGAATGGAGGGACAGCACCCAGGGAATGGAGGGACAGGACACAGGGAATGGAGGGACAGCACCCAGGGAATGGAGGGACAGCACCCAGGGAATGGCTTCAAAGCAGGATTTGATGGGATTTTGGGAATTAGGAATTGTTCCCTGGGAGGATGGGGAGGGCCTGGAATTAAATTCCCAAAAGGCTGGGGCTGCCCCTGGATCCCTGGATCCCAATATCCCTGGATATTGGGGCTTGGAGCAGCCTGGGACAGTGGGAGGGGGATGGAACAAGATGAGTTTTAGGGTCCTTCCCACCCAAACCATTCCCTGATTCCCTCTGATCCCATTCCTGGTCCCAGGGACTCTGCTGTGTCACGAGGCTGGAAAAACTGCCCAGAACCAAATGGCAGGGAGGCAGCAGGGCCTGGACTCAGAGCCCTTCAGGTCTGGGTTTGTTCTCCTTCCTGTGAACCCAGACACGAAAACGGAGGGCTGGGATTTGTGCTGGTCTGACTGGAGCTGCTCCTTGTCCCCAGCAGTGTCACCAGGGCAGGGCAGAGGGACAGAGCTGTGTCCCAACAAGAGCCCAGGGCTGTGTAATCCCTGCCTGTGCCTGCGGGACAGAGGCACCACACAATTCCTTTCCTCGTTGTCATTTCTCAGCGATCCCAAGCCATCAGCACAGCCTGGGAGGAGCAGCAGCAATGGGAAAGGGGCTCAGGGGGGGCCCTGTGCTCTTCTGTCACTATTCAGAGGCTGGCACTAATCACGTTGTTAATTAGCAATCGAGCTCCTCTCCAGGGCAGGTTGGACTCATGGATTCTGAGTCTCTCCCAGAGAATCAGGAAAATTCCCACTGAGTCCCTGGCAATGAAAGAAACTTCCCAAAATCGCTCGTCCCCCCACGTTGTGCAGGTGATGGAGGGCCAGCACTCCCAAGGGATTGTTATCCATGTTTATCCTTCTGCCTTTCCTTTCCTTTCCTTTCCTTTCCTTTCCTTTCCTTTCCTTTCCTTTCCTTTCCTTTCCTTTCCTTTCCTTTCCTTTCCTTTCCTTTCCTTTCCTTTCCTTTCCTTTCCTTTCCTTTCCTTTCCTTTCCTTTCCTTTCCTTTCCTTTCCTTTCCTTTCCTTTCCTTTCCTTTCCTTTCCTTTCCTTTCCTTTCCTTTCCTGCACTTGCCTTTCCTTTCCTTTCCTTTCCTTTCCTGCACTTGCCTTTCCTTTCCTTTCCTGCACTTGCCTTTCCTTTCCTTTCCTTTCCTTTCCTGCACTTGCCTTTCCTTTCCTTTCCTGCACTTGCCTTTCCTTTCCTTTCCTTTCCTTTCCTTTCCTTTCCTTTCCTTTCCTTTCCTTTCCTTTCCTTTCCTTTCCTTTCCTTGCCTTTCCTTTCCTTTCCTGCACTTGCCTTTCCTTTCCTTTCCTTTCCCTTGCCTTTCCTGCACTTGCCTTGCCTTTTTCTCCTTCTGCATTTCCATTGGACGTTGTTTCCAAGGAAAAACAACCATCAAATCCATGGAAGAGTCTGGAACTCTCACTTTGGAGAGGACATGGAGGGGCTGGAGCGTGACCAGGGCAGGGAATGGAGCTGGGAATGGGCTGGAGAATTCCAGAGGGAGCTGGGAAAGGAGAAAAGGAGGCTCAGGGGGGACCTTGTGGCTCTGCACAAGTCCCTGCCAGGAGGGGCAGGGACAGGAGGAGAGGAAATGGCCTCAAATTGCAGCAGGGCAGGCTCAGGGTGGAGATTGGCAAAGAAAATTTCCCTGGCAGAGTGGTCAGGCCTTGGGATGAGCTGCCCAGGGAGGTTTGCAGTCACTGTCTGTGGGAGTGTTCAGGAGCAGGCTGGATGTGGCCCTTGGGGACAGGGTTTGGGGGATGCTGGTGGCACTGGGGTGGCACTGGAGGATCCTGGAGGCTCTTCCTGCCTTGGTGATTCTGGGATATTTCGTGGAGTAATTTCAGCTTCAAGACAGTGTGGAATGATGTGCAGGGTTAAGATACCACGACAATAAAATCATTCCTGCCCCTCTCCAGTCTCTCCCTTTCCCTCCCCTCCTCTTTCCTCCATTTCCCATTCCCTGCTCTTCCCTGATGGTGAAAAACGAGCAGATGTTTTGCTGAGGAATCTGAGGCTGAGAAAAGCTGGTTATTTTTCTTTTCCTATTCACTTCTCAGCTCTGGTGAATTAAATCTGTGGATTCTTCTGGAGGTAGATGAGACTCCCTTGGTTTGCATGTCTCTCTGCCACAAAAATTCCCTTTTCAATGATTTCCACACACAGGGAAAACACAGGTTTGTCTCTTTAGTGAATTTTATCTTCTGTCTTTTATGTCTTTATGGTCTTGATTCTCTCAGAAATCCACAAGAAACAAAGGGATGAGCACCTCAATGTAAATTGGGAGCCCCTTCCAAAAAAAAAAAAAAAAAAAAAGGAAGAAAATATTCAATAAACTTGGAAAAACTGTTAAAAAAATTCCCCTTTGCATCACTCAGCATGGGAGATCACAGAATTTCACTGATTAATGGCACGGGGAAGGAAAATCTGCCATGATGAGGAGCCAGATTTTATCCTGGGACACTGAATTGGTGCCTTAAAGGCTGAACCAGCCACTAATTGTTGGGAACTTCCCTTTCAGGGAGATTTCTCCTACCTGGCCCTGAGAAATTCCCTGCAGACTGCTGGAAGTGAAGGGTTTGGTGTTGGCAACCACTGAGCTGGCACCAGATTTCAGGGGGAAAATTGGAATTTCCCATTTTCACCAGATTTGAATGTGCCTGCAGTGGGAAAGTCACTTGGAATTCTTCAGCTTTATTCAATTCCCTGCTCAGGAGCAGATCCCCCCTTGGAGTCAAAGCCAGGCTTGATCTGTGGAATTCATTTTTTCATTTTCTTTATTGAAATTTGAGGAATTTACATCCAAGGCCTGGTCTCATGACTCCCCATGCCAGGAATTTGTCACAAGGGTGGTGAAATTGGATTTTTGGCCCATTTTTGTGTAAATTATCTGTCCCTGATCCAAGCAGAGCACAGATGCACCTGGTCGTGGGATGCACCTAAAATGAAAATATTTGGATTTGAAATTCTCTCTTTTAATATGTGCTTTTATCCTTAATAAAGGATAGCAGGAGCAGAAGCTGGCAGGGATCATCCTGCTGGAATTATTGATTTTGCAAAGAGCACATTTAAAGTCCTGATCATGGCCTGAGGTCCCCCCCCAAAAAAACTCCTTCATGGACCCCACTATTAAAGAGAGAAATGGAGCTGGAAAAAAAATTCAAAGGATGGCTTTGCAAATAAAACTAGATACTTTGGAGAAATAGAACTATGAAAAATGCATTGTAATAGAATCCAGAGGGGTGATTTTATAATTGGATTTAAGGCATTTTATAGCATGATGTAAAAAGCTGGTAGGCCAAGAAATGCTCATAATGTAATTAGGGAAGAGTTGGATTCTGATTGTGATGATGTGAATTATAACATCTGTATTGGCTCACCCTTCACATCAGACTGAAAATGGAATAAAAGGTTTTTTAAAAAAGCCTCTCAGTTGCCCCATCTCTGGGTCAGAAAAGGGCAAAACCTGACACTGAACCAGTCACAGAATGGTTCTGGAGAGAGGCAGAAAAAATTCTGTCACTATTGTCACTTTTGCCACTTTTGTCACTTTTGTCACTTTTCTCACTTTTGCCACTTTTCTCACTTTTGCCACTTTTGTCACTTTTGTCACTTTTCTCACTTTTCTCACTTTTGCCACTTTTGTCACTTTTCTCACTTTTCTCACTTTTGCCACTTTTGTCACTTTTGCCACTTTTGCCACTTTTCTCACTTTTCTCACTTTTGCCACTTTTCTCACTTTTGCCACTTTTCTCACTTTTCTCACTTTTGCCACTTTTGCCACTTTTCTCACTTTTCTCACTTTTCCCACTTTTCTCACTTTTCCCCCTTTTCCCCCTTTTGTCACCCTTGCTTTCAGCTCCCTCCTGCTTGTGAGAGGTCACAGGAGGGGAGCAGAGAGGGAAGAGCTGGGGGAGCATCCAGGAGTGTTTGGACACCAGGGGAGCCCAGGGGTGCCCAGGGTGGGATTTTTGGGGGGTCTGGGCAGGGCAGGGCAGGGACTGGGTGATCCCTGGGGGATTTTTCCAGCTCAGGAGATTCCCTGAGTCTGATCAGGAAATCACTGAGCAGGGGATTCTCCTCTCCCAGTCCTATAAAAACCAACCCAAGCACCAAATTTCCCACTCAACACCGAACAAAGTCCCTATTGATGGAGCAATTAGGAAGGCAATTATCACTTACATCCTAATTACCCAGTTCAGGTCATTATGTCATTACCTTCCCAGTCACCATTCAAGCTAAAAAAAAAATCATTAAAATCCTTTATTTTAAAATGCCAACTAAAACCATCATGAAATACAGAACATAATGAAATACACAGCGACAGTACGATTTCTTTTTTACTACTGTATTATATTCCAGCTAAAATTAACTTTAAAATTGAATATTTTATTTTTATCTAAATTAAATGTTTTGTAGAATTTTTTTTTTCCAAAACCAACTCTCCACAGGGAATTTGGTTCTCTCCCAGTCTTACACAAAGTGACAAAGTTTAGGATTCTTTTTCTAACCAATGACATCCCCAATTTAAATAATCTCTTTTCCCTCCTGCTGCCTGATGAATTCCTCAGCATGAGCTGAAATCCCACCAAAGTCGTATTTCTGGTGTCAAAAATACTTTCCAAAAGTGGGTAATTTTAGCTCTGCTGGAACCAAGAGAGAAAAACTTGCCCAAATCAAAGATGGCTTCAGGATGGAAACAGAAAAAAAAAATGGGAGACTTGGAAAATTTTATTAGAAAATAAATTAAGACAATAATGAAATTAAGAGGCTGATAGTTGTCAGAACAGGGTCAGTACAAGAGTTGGTGATTTCCTGCTAAACCAGGGAGAGACTTTGTGAGAACTGATGGATTTTGGGGTTCAGCATTAGGAATTCTCAGCCAAGGCTGAGTTTGTCACACTCTCCTCATCCCAGGCACTATTGGAGATGGAAATACTGAACATTCCTTGCCTGGACTCTGCAGGATCAGGAATTTTTTTTTCGGAGTTGGAGTTTTTATCAGTGGAGCAGGCACAGATGCATCTCCCTGGGGTGAGGAGGGAAAATCCAGGAGGAAAAGCACCAAGGGGCTGGGACAGAGTGGTTGGGAAGGGGACAAAGCCATCCCATCCTGAGCGATCAGAATTTAATTTTCCTCTTTCTTTTTGGGATGTGGAGCCCCCAGTGCAGAGGGAAGGGCTCCCCTCAGCCACCTGCAGGAGCTGGTGAGCAGGAATGGGCTCATTCCCAAGGGAACAGCACAGCTCTGCCATCCCTCAGCAAGGAATTTGGGTTTGCAAGCTCAGGTTGCCTTTCCCTGTGGAATTCAATTCCAGCCTGGAACTTCCTTGGCACAGGAGGTGAAATCCCTGCCCAAAATCTGGAGTGGGTGATGGAAGCTGAAACCTGGATCTGACCTCCAAAACCTGGATCTGAGCATGGAATGAGGAACCCCCAAACCCGGATCTCTCCATGGAATGAGGCACCTCCAAAACCTGGATCTGACCATGGAATGAGGAACCCCCAAACCTGGATCTGATCAGGGAATGAGGAACCTCCAAACCTGGATCTGAGCATGGAATGAGGAACCTCCAAACCTGGATCTGAGCAGGGAATGAGGAACCCCCAAACCTGGATCTGATCAGGGAATGAGGAACCTCCAAACCTGGATCTGAGCATGGAATGAGGCACCCCCAAACCTGGATCTGATCAGGGAATGAGGCACCTCCAAACCTGGATCTGATCAGGGAATGAGGAACCTCCAAACCTGGATCTGAGCAGGGAATGAGGCACCTCCAAACCTGGATCTGATCAGGGAATGAGGCACCTCCAAACCTGGATCTGAGCATGGAATGAGGCACCTCCAAACCTGGATCTGATCAGGGAATGAGGCACCCCCAGCTCTGCATCCCGATGCTGTTGCTTGGGAAAACAGAAGCTGGGTGTGCAGAGCAGGAATTCTCAGAGCTGCTGGAAGTCAGGCTGGAATCTCCTCTCGGTGCTGGCACAGCAGAAATTGGATCCAATTTTGGATGGTGTCACCTGTCCCCTTCTGGAAAACAACCCCACTGGGGAGAAGGAACAAAAGTGGAAGCTGCAAATGTTTCTGCCTTTAAACATCTCCCATTTTCCAGCAGCAATGGGAATGTGGCTGCTGCGAGCTGGAATTGCAGATCCTGACTCCAACAGAGCCAACACCACAGGGAAGCCAAAGGAACAGAATCCAAAACCAACTCCAATCCCTAATTGGCCTCTGCTGCAGCCAGGGGCTGGGAAAATGCACCTGTCCAAAAAAAGAGAGGTCTCTGCTGGAAAGCTGCAACTCTGGAATTCCAAGGACAAGTGTGGAAAGCCAAGAGAGTGGTTTGGATTTCAGCTTGGGTATCAGCTGGAAGTAGCAGCCTTGGAACAGTTCTGAGGAGATCAGGCTCTGAAAATTCCCTTTAAGGATGTGGAAATGGATTTATTCCACATGGAATAAATCAATTCCAGACGGTTGGATTGGCCCAAACAGTTGCAAAATCCCATAATAGCAACACTTTATCATGGCAGAAAAGATACAGGAGAAACAGGGAGAGAAAAACATCACAGGAGCAAAATGTGAATTTCCTTTCACCTGTGGAAGGAGAATTAGGAAACAATGCTTCCTGTAAAATTGTTGGGAATTCTTTTCCAGTCAGTAACAACGAGCAAACACACAAAGCAAAATAAAGGAAGCTGAGAGGAACCCCCAACGTTCAGACTCACAATTTTATAGGATTTCATAGGATTTTTACTGCTGTAACCAAATGCCTCGAGGTTCTCACAGTGTCTGCCCCAACCCCTTGGCTTTGCAGACTCGAGTTTTTCCAATGAATTCCTGGACCAAGAGCAGCGATCTGGAACTCCCTGCCAGCATTTCCCTCCCCACAGCTCCCACCCTGCATTCCAGGGCTCTGCATGCACAGCCCGAGCACTCCTGAGCCCCGTGGGGACCTGCAGAAGACACCCCGAAACTGGGACACCCCAAAACTGGGACACCCCAAAACTGCAACACCCCAAAACTGGGACACCCCAAAACTGGGACATCCCAAAACTGGGACACCCCAAACTGGGACACCCCAAAACTGGGACACCCCAAAACTGCAACAACCCAAAACTGGGACATCCCAAACTGCAACACCCCAAACTGGGACACCCCAAAACTGCAACACCCCAAAACTGCAACACCCCAAAACTGGGACACCCCAAAACTGGGACACCCCAAAACTGCAACACCCCAAAACTGGGACACCCCAAAACTGTGACACCCCAAAACTGGGACACCCCAAAACTGGGACACCCCAAAACTGGGACACCCCAAACTGCAACACCCTAAACTGGGACACCCCAAAACTGGGACATCCCAAAACTGGGACACCCCAAAACTGCAACAACCCAAAACTGGGACATCCCAAAACTGCGACACCCCGAAACTGGGACACCCCAAACTGGGACACCCCAAAACTGCAACAACCCAAACTGTGACACCCCAAAACTGGGACACCCCGAAACTGGGACACCCCGAAACTGGGACATCCCAAAACTGCAACAACCCAAAACTGGGACACCCCAAAACTGGGACACCCCAAAACTGCAACACCCCAAACTGCAACACCCCAAAACTGCAACACCCCAAAACTGCAACACCCCAAAACTGCAATACCCCAAATTGCAGCACCCCAAAACTGCAACCCCCCCCCTTTGGTTCCTGTAGCCACCCCGGGGCAGCAGCAGCAGCTCTGTGGGATTCCATGAGGAGAGGGCTGGCCCTAAACCCCGAAGGAATTGTTTGGGATTTTTGGCACAGCGGTGTCACATCCCCAAGGGCTCCAGCTGGGAATGGTCAGCCCTGAGGGGCTCTGGGGGGGACATCAGGAGGATGGAATGGGATGGATTGAAGGGACCTTAAAGCCCATCCCATCCCATCCCATCCCACTGATCCCATCCCATCCCATCTCATCCCATCCCATCCCACTGATCCCATCCCACTGATCCCATCCCACTGATCCCATCCCATCCCATCCCACTGATCCCATCCCACTGATCCCATCCCACTGACCCCATCCCATCCCATCCCATCCCACTGATCCCATCCCACTGATCCCATCCCATCCCATCCCATCCCATCCCATCCCATCCCATCTCATCCCATCCCACTGATCTCATCCCATCCTACCCCATCCCCCCCAGAGCCAGCCCTGCCATGGCAGGGACACCTCCCACTGTCCCAATGTCCAGCCTGGAACTGAACATTCCAGGGATCCAGGGGCAGCCACAGCTGCTCTGGGCACCCTGTGCCAGCCCTGCCCACCCTGCCAGGGAACAATTCCTGCCCCAAATCCCATCCAGCCCTGCCCTCTGGCACTGGGAGCCATTCCCTGTGTCCTGTCTCCAAGCCCTTGGGAATGGGATGTCCTGGCCCTCCTCATTTTCCTGGTTTAGGGCACAACCACTGTCCAAAACCTGCTGCAGACCAAACCAGTCCAAGTCCAGCACGTGCCTCCAGATCCCTGAAATAACCTTCATTCCTTGTGGAGAGTCTGGACACTGATCCTCCACAATTTCCCACCACAGAGGCTGCAGTGGCTGCTCCTGCTGGCACAGTCACAGCCAGGGCTCACTGGCAGCTCTGACCTCCCAAAAAAATGAGGGAATAAAGAATACCAGGACATGTTGTCCCAGCTGGGACAGCAAAGGAAGGGTGATCCCTTCTCCCAAGAGCCAAGGCATGAAAACACGACAGGAACAGCCCAGCAGGGAATTCACCTCCAGCCTCTCATCCAAAGTCCTGGAGCTGCAATAACACAGCTTTCACTCCAGTGCCTTCACAGCTGCACAAGAGGCACAGAATGTCCTGGCACAGCTTTTCCTGAAGGAAAATGATCCCTGGGTAGGCTGAACAGAAGGAAAATTTATACAAAACCAACATTTTCACACATCCCTGAGGACCGAGTCCGTGCTCAGCCCCTCATTCCTGGGGTGGTTTTTGCTGCTCGGCTGCTGCAGGTCCAGCAAGGCAGAGCTGTTGATGATGATGAAGGTGTCCCTGCTGTCCCTGCTGTCCTTGCTCTCAGCTCCTGGCAGCTCCACCTGGCCCCGGGCTGGGCTCAGCTTCCCCGAGTACAGGTAATCCATGTAGTTCTCAGGCTTGCTGGAAACAATATTGCTGAGCATCATGACGAAGAGGAGGAAGCCGAAGAAGCCGACGATGATGAGGATGTAGAAGGAGGCCATGATCTCCTCCTGCAGCTCCAGGGCAGGGTTGCTGTAGTTGTTGAACCTCAGGGCTTTTTTTTGTTCCATGGACATGTGGAGTAAATTGGGCAGCACCGAGCTGCTGTTGGTGTGGTTGCTCAAAGCCATCGCAGCTTCCACTCCAGAGGCCAAATCTAAACAAAAAAAACATTTTAAAAAAAGAGAAAATGAATCGATTAGCTGAGCCCAGAGCCTTCACACCACGCCCTGTCCCCTGCTCTGGGGATTCCTGCACCTGGAATGTTCAGCTGGAGGAGCCCCAGGTGAGAGCTCACCTGAGCTGCAGCTCCCATCTCTGCTCCCCGGGATGGGATCCAGCCTGGAGCTGAGCCAGGAGCCTCCTCACACCCCAAAATGTGCAGCATCCCTGGAGGATGGAGCTTGGGGAGTGCCAGGGGGCCGGGGCAGCATCTCTGGGGATGTCCCAGCCCTGGGCACCCTCCTGGAGCACAGGAGCTCAGAGCTCGGGGGCTGCAGCACCCAGGGAGAGGCTGGAGCTGGGCCAGGAGGGATTTAGGATGGATTTTAGGGCAAGGCTCTTCCCCCAGAGGGTGCTGGCACTGCCCAGGCTCCCCAGGGAATGGGCACAGAGCTCCAGGAGCTGCCAGGGATGCCCAGGCTGGGATTGTTGGGGGATTTTGGGTGGGATCAATGATCCCTGGGGGTTTATTCCTACTCAGGAGATCCCATTATTCCATCCTCCAGCTGCACATCTGACAGGCAGAGATCCACAGAGGAAGCCAGTGGTGAGTTAGGGCAGGAATTCAGGGAATCCCAAGGGAATTCCCAAATGTGGAAAACGGGAATTCCCAAATGTGGAAAACGGGAATTTCCACATTTCCACGGGCACACACACAGTTTCCCCCCCCCCCCAGGCTGGTTTTTGTTCTGCTGCTGATGCAGCATCAAAGTGAGAATTGAGGAATAACGCTGCCAATTGCAGGGATTACCCCAATGGGAATGGGATGGAAAGTAACCTGACCAAGAGGAGAGGAAATCAATACTGGGATTGTCACAGGATCAAGAATGGTTTGGGTTGGAGGGACCCCAAATCCCCCCCAGAGCCAGCCCTGCCATGGCAGGGACACCTCCCACTGTCCCAGTGTCCAACCTGGAACTGAACATTCCAGGGATCCAGGGGCAGCCACAGCAAATCTGGGCATTGCCTCTAATCAAACCACAAAATCCTGCCATTCTGAAAAACCTAAAGATGAAAAAAAAAATATTTGCTCCATCTCCCAATCCCACACCCAAAAATAAGCTTTTGGCAGCAACTATTTCCCAATTTTGTCAGAAATCCATGGATCATTTTTAGCTCTCTGAAATGCCTGCTTGGAGAAGAATGTGATAATCTTAGATGAGCTTTGTGCCAATGTGCCCATGAGGGTTTGGAAATCGAATCCAAGACTTTCATCCCAAACATGCAATTTTTGGGCTAATTTAAAGCCATTCCCTTTCCTGGTGCTGAGGCCCTGGCACAGAATTCCCAGAGCAGCCCCTGGATCCCTGGAATGTTCAGTTCCAGGTTGGACATTGGGACAGTGGGAGGTGTCCCTGCCATGGCAGGGCTGGCACTGGGGGGGATTTAATGTCCCTCCCAACAAAACCATTCCACAATTCCTTGTCTGAGTTTTCCTTGCTTTTCATCCCGTTTTGATTAACCAGTGTAGCTCATCAAGTGTCTTTAAAAATGAGAAAACAACTCTTGGAGCCAAAGCTCACCTGCTTTACAACACCTGAGGGTTTGAGTCTGCCTTCAATTTCCTACAAGAACTTGTTTTAAAAAGTGAGTTCAAAAATTTTAAAAGTGGGTTTTAAAAAGTGGGTTTAAGACGGTGCCTTTGCATTTAAAACTTCAAATTAATGGGAATAAGAGAATAAAAGAAAAAAGAAGCTGAAAAATATGGAGACTAAAGAGTAGATCTTCCTGCCAGCATCCCTTGTGAGAGGAATGAGGGATTTGTCTTTCCAAACGAGCTGTGGGTGTGCTGGGAGATCAATCCAGCACTGAGAGAGAAAAGAAACAATGGGATGGATTGCACTGATTGATAATGGAAATAAAGAGATTTGCCTTTACAAACAAACTGTGGGGCTGCTGATCAATGACATTGGGTATTGAAAGATGAAAGAAGCAACGGGGAAAACTGTGAATTCTGTAAGAATTAAAAATGAAAAGGGAGGGTTGTACATTAGAGGGGAATCTCAGGGAAGTCTGTGCCTCTCAAGGATCTCAGCCCATGGGGAAAGAGAGAGGGAAATGTGGATGGGAAATTGGGATAAAAGGAGGCTGAGTCCTCCAAAAATCTGAGAGACCCCAGGGGAATGTCCCGTGGCCTCTCCCTTTATTCCAATAAATCAAAAAGGATTCCTCTGTCTCCTTTTTGGACATAAACCTCTGGTGTTTGTGGATTAATTTTCCTGACATCTGGCTGCAGGCAGGAATTGTCTGACCCTCCCTCCGGGGGAGTTCAGCCCTCCTGGCTCAGGGAATTGTGACATTTCCTCCCCCGCTGCCCTGGGATGAGCCCCTGGAATTCTCCTGGACGGTGGAGGATGGACATTGCCTGTCCTTGCCATTCCCTGTTAATGGCCGTGTCCATCCTGCTCCTCCCGGGATCTCCCGGTGCCCAAATCACCGCGGCTGGGCCTGGGGGAGGATCCAGGATTGTGGAGATTTACAGAACAATCCCAGGAATTCCAGCAGCTCTGGGTGTGTGGGGTCACGAGGTTCAGATGGAGCTTTGAGTTAAACAGGATTTTTTTTTTTTTCTCTATAGGAAAATAGAAAAGCAAAACCTCAATTTGCTATTTTTGCCCTCTCTTTTTTTGCTTTATTTTTGCTTTTTTTGTTGCTTTTTTGTTGTTGTTGCTTTTTTTCTTTTTCCTTTTTTTCTTTTTTTTTTCTTTTTTTTTTCCAAGGTTGGGCTCAGCCCCATTCCCCCCATCCCCTCTCCACTGCTTTTCCACAGCCTGAGGATTGCTGTGACCTATTTTATTTTATTTTATTTTATTTTATTTTATTTTATTTTATTTTATTTTATTTTATTTTATTTTGTTTTATTTTGTGTGTGTGTGTGCAGAGGCGTGGCTCACACAAACACGGCTCAGAGCGCAGCCAGCAGGGCTGGATTAGTCAGGAGAGACAAATCCTGGAATTCCAGAGAATGGGAAAATCCTGAACTGGGAGGGAATTCCAGACAAATGAAAAATCCTAAACTGGGAGGGAATTCCAGACAAGGGACAAATCCTGGAATTTTAGACAAGGGAAAAATCCTGAAATGGGAGGGAATTCCACAATAGGGAAAAATCCTGAACTGGGATGGAATTCCAGAGAATTGAAAAATCCTGAACTGGGAGGAAATTCCAGATAAGACAAATCCTGAACTGGGATGGAATTCCACAACAGGGACAAATCCTGTCCTGGATGGAATTCCAGAGAATGGGAAAATCCTGAACTGGGAGAGAATTCCAGACAAATGAAAAATCCTGTCCTGGATGGAATTCCAGACAAATGAAAAATCCTGAACTGGGAGAGAATTCCAGACAAGGGAAAAATCCTGAACTGGGAGGGAATTCCACAACAGGGACAAATCCTGTCCTGGATGAAATTCCAGAGAATGGGAAAATCCTGAACTGGGAAGGAATTCCAGACAAGGGACAAATAATGGAATTCCAGACAAGGGAAAAATCCTGAACTGGAATTCCAGATAAGGGACAAATCCTGAACTAGAATGGAATTCCAGAGAATGGGAAAGTCCTGAACTGGGAGGGAATTCCAGACAGGACAAATCCAATCCTGAACTGGGAGGGAATTCCAGATAAGACAAATCCTGTCCTGGAGGGAATTCCAGACAAAGGACAAATCCAATCCTGAACTGGGAGGGAATTCCAGAGAATGGGAAAATCCTGAACTGGGAGGGAATTCCAGACAAAGGAAAAATCTTTTCCTGAGAGGGAATTCCAGATAAGACAAATACTGAACTGGGATGGAATTCCAGACAAGGGACAAATCCTGGAATTCCAGACAAGGGACAAATCCTGAAATGGGAGGGAATTCCAGATAAGACAAATCCTGTCCTGGAGGGAATTCCAGACAAGGGACAAATCCTGAATTGGGAGGGAATTCCAGAGAATGGAAAAATCCTGAACTGGGAAGGAATTCCAGACAAGGGACAAATCCTGAACTGGGAGGGAATTCCAGATAAGGGACAAATCCTGAACTAGAATGGAATTCCAGACAAGGGACAAATCCTGGAATTCCAGACAAGGGACAAATCCTGAACTGGGAGGGAATTCCAGACAAGGGACAAATCCTGAATTGGGAGGGAATTCCAGAGAATGGAAAAATCCTGAACTGGGAGGGAATTCCAGACAAGGAACAAATCCCGAACTGGGAGGGAATTCCAGACAAGACAAATCCTGTCCTGGAGGGAATTCCAGACAAGGAACAAATCCAATCCTGTCCTGGGGGGAATTCCAGACAAATCCAACCCAATCCTGTCCTGGAGGGAATTCCAGACAAATCCAATCCTGTCCTGGGGGGAATCCCAGCCCAGCTGGGTCCCTGGCCGTGTCCCCTGCCCTGCTGAGCTCGGATGTCCCTCCCAGCCCAGCCCAGCCCATTCCTCATCAACATCAGGAGCAGACATGGATCCAAGGAAACCCAAAATATCCCCTCACACCGGGAGGTTTGCATTCATTTCCTCCCATTACACACAAACACATTCAGACAGAAAAACAGCTACAAGTCCCTGTTCTATATAAAATATATTATATCTATTCATAGCTATTTATAGCTATTTATATACATTTTTATCTCTTTAAATATATTTTTATATATTTATATGTATGCATATGTATATGTATGTATATATCCATTATGTATGTATTTTATATCTATTAAATATATTAAAATCTATTTTACATTTATATATAATGCATATTCTATAGACATTATAATATTTTTATATAAAAATTATGTCGATCCCATATATATATATTTTATATATAAAATATATGAGTCTATTCTATATTCATATATTATATATATATAATATATGTTATATCTATTTATATCTATTTTTATATAATTTATATCTATTTATATCTATTTTTATATATTTTATATATTTATGTGTATACATCCCATATGTATATATTTTATATCTATTAAATATTTTAAAATGTCTTTTACATTTATATATAATACATATTCTATAGACATTATAATATTTTTATATATAAATTATGTCGATCCCATATATATATATTTTATATATAAAATATATGAGTCTATTCTATATTCATATATTATATATATATAATATATGTTATATCTATTTATATCTATTTTTATATAATTTATATCTATTTATATCTATTTTTATATATTTTATATATTTATGTGTATACATCCCATATGTATATATTTTATATCTATTAAATATTTTAAAATGTCTTTTACATTTATATATAATACATATTCTATAGAAATTATAATATTTTTATATATAAATTATGTCGATCCCATATATATATATTTTATATATAAAATATATGAGTCTATTATATATTCATATATTATATATATAATATATGTTATATCTATTTATATCTATTTTTATATAATTTATATCTATTTATATCTATTTTTATATATTTTATATATTTATGTGTATACATCCCATATGTATATATTTTATATCTATAAATATTTTAAAATGTCTTTTACATTTATATATAATACATATTCTATAGAAATTATAATATTTTTATATATAAATTATGTCTATCCCATATATATATATTTTTATATATAAAATATATGAGTCTATTCTATATTCATATAATATATATTATATATAAATTGTAATTTATATTCTATCATATATATTCTATATAAATGATGATTTATATTATATATCAAATATATATACATCCCACATGTATATATTCTATACATTAAAATTTATTTTAATATATACAAATTTCATACGAATTATAATTTATACTATATATAAATGAATTATATTATATATTTTATATATATTCTATGTATTATATATTATAATAGATATGATTTGTATACTTTTATATATTATATATATGGGGTGTATATATATAATATATGCATTATATATATGTTATATATATTATTTTTAGATATATACATTACATACACGCATACACTATATATAAAAAAATATAAATATATATATTATATACATATTATTTATATATACATTACAGATACACATACATATATAAAACAATATATAAAAATATATATAAATATATATTAAAATATGTATGTTATATACATATTATTTTTATATGTACATATGCATACACACACATTATATATAAAAATACATATATAAAATATATATGTCTTATATACATATTTTATATATATACTATATATAAAATATATATATTAAAAATATATATTTTAATCATATTAGTTTAAGATATATACATTACATACACATGTACACATATATATAAATATATATTAAAATATATGTCTTATATACATATTATTTTTATATATATTTATTATATATTTATTTATATTTTTATTTCTATTTATTTTTTTATTTATTTATTATTAATTTTTATACACACACACATATATAAAAACCTATATAAAACATATATTTCTTATATACATATTATTTTAGATATATACTATACATAAATATATATTAAAATATATCTATTATATGCACATTATTTTTATATATACATTACATACACACCTACACACGTATATATAAATATGTGCTATATTCATATTCTTTTTATATATACATGTATATAAATATATATATTAAAATATATCTTATATTCATATTATTTATATATATACATTACATACATAAGTACATATATAAAAATAGATATAAAATATATATGTGTTGTATACATATTATTTTTAGATAGATACATATATATAAATATATATAAATATATTATTTATATATTTATATATCTACATAAAAAAGTATAAAAAAAAAAATATATATGTGTTGTATTCATATTATTTTTATATATATAAATATATATTTATATATATATGTTATGTACATATTATTTTTTGATAGATACATATATAAACATATATTAAAATATCTATTATATTCATATTCTTTTTATATATACATTACATACATAAGTACATATATAAAAATATATATTAATATATATATGTGTTATGTACATATTATTTTTAGATAGATACATACATATAAATATATATATTAAAATATATATTATATATATACCTCACATACATATGTACATATATATAAATAGATATAAAATATATATGTGTTATATACGTATTATTTTGGATATATACATATGTATTCACACACACACATATATATATAAAATAAAATATATATACACACACACCTAACGCCTATATAAACCCAACACCACACTGAGCTCAGTTTAAAAACCATTCCCGACAACACGAGCGTTAAACGCAGCTGATTCTCAGGAGGGGAAGGGGGGGAAATAAATTTAAAAAAAATAAATAAAAACCCAACAAATGCATCCAAACAAACGAAAAATCGCAATCTGGAAGAAATATTAATTAGATTAATCGCCGGCTGCTTTACCTGCCCGGCGCTGCCGGTGTCGGTGCCGGTGTCGGTGCCGGTGTCGGTGCCGGTGCCGGTGTCGGTGTCGGTGCCGGTGTCGGTGCCGGTGCCGGTGTCGGTGCCGGTGTCGGTGTCGGTGCCGGTGTCGGTGCCGGTGTCGGTGCCGGTGTCGGTGCCGGTGCCGGTGTCGGTGTCGGTGTCGGTGCCGGTGTCGGTGCCGGTGTCTCTGTCGCTGTCGCTGTGCCCGTGGCTGTCGCGGGAAGATTTAACCATTTAGGGGCAGGGTTTAACCATTTAGGGGCCGGGTTTAACCATTTAGGGGGCCGGGTTTAACCATTTAGGGGCCGGGTTTAACCATTTAGGGGCAGGGTTTAACCATTTAGGGGCCGGGTTTAACCATTTAGGGGCCGGGTTTAACCATTTATGGGGCCGAGTTTAACCATTTAGGGGCCGGGTTTAACCCTTTAGGGGAAGGGTTTAACCATTTAGGGGCAGGGTTTAACCATTTATGGGGCCGGGTTTAACCCTTTAGGGGCCGGTTTTCACCATTATGGGGCCGGGTTTAACCATTTAGGGGCCGGGTTTAACCATTTATGGGGCCGGGTTTAACCATTTATGGGGCCGGGTTTAACCATTTATGGGGCCGGGTTTAACCATTTATGGGGCAGGGTTTAACCATTTAGGGGCAGTATTTCCCCATTTAGGGGGCAGGATTTTCACTATTTAGGGGGCCGGATTTCCCCATTCAGGGGTCAGGATTTCACCCTTTAGGGGGCCGGATTTCCCCATTTAAGGGGCCGGATTTCCCCATTTAGGGGGCCGGATTTAACCCTTTAGGGAGCAGGATTTCCCCATTCAGGGGGCCGGATTTAACCCTTTAGGGAGTAGGATTTCCCCATTCAGGGGTCAGGATTTCACCCTTTAGGGGGCCGGATTTCCCCATTTAAGGGGCCGGATTTAACCCTTTTAGGGGGCCGGATTTCCCCATTCAGGGGCAGAGCGGAGGAGTGGCCCGGCCGAGCCGGGATGATCACGCAGGGAGTGGCCGGCCGGGATTGCCGCACCTGGCAGGTGACAAAAGCGACAGCAGCGTCCCTGCTCGGCCACCCGGGGAGGGCTCAGGAGATTTGTTCCGGGAGGGTTTTTGTGTTGGCTAAGAGAGGTGGGACTGAGCGGATTTTTGGGTTTTTGGTCATAAATTTTGGTCGTTCTCAGACTCCGGGGCTGTCAGGAAGAGGCGGGTGCTCCCTCGAGGGGTTTGGATGCGCCAGAGGAATCAGGGAATGGTGGGAGTGCCTGAGCTGGGAATGAACCTTCAGGATCCGTGAATTCCTTTCTTTTCCCTGCCCAGACCCCAGGAATTCCCTGAGCTGGGAATGAACCATCAGGATCAGTAAATTCCATTCTTTTCCCTGCCCAGACTCGCATGAATTCCCTGAGCTGGGAGGGAGCCATCAGGATTATCCAATCCCATTCTTTTCCCTGCCCATTCCCCAGGAATTCCTTGAGTGGAGAATGAACCATCAGGATCAATAAATTCCATTCTTTTCCCTGCCCAGACCCAGGAATTCCCTGAGCTGGGAGGGAACCATCAGGATTATCCAATCCCATTCTTTTCCCTGCCCAGACCCAGGAATTCCTTGAGTCAAAGGAGCCATCAGGATCAGTGAATTCTTTTCTTTTCTCTGCCCAGACCCAGGAATTCCCTGAGCTGGGATCAGTGAATCAGGATTATCCAATTCCGTTCTTTTCCCTGCCCAGACCCAGGAATTCCTTGAGTCGAGAATGAACCATCAGGATCAGTGAATTCTTTTCTTTTCCCTGCCCAGACCCTCAGGAGTTCCCTGAGCTGGGAGGGAACCATCAAGGTCAATAAATTCCATTCTTTTCCCTGCCCAGACCCAGGAATTCCCTGAGCTGGGAGGGAGCCATCAGGATTATCCAATCCCATTCTTTTCCCTGCCCATTCCCCAGGAATTCCTTGAGTCGAGAATGAACCATCAGGATCAATAAATTCCATTCTTTTCCCTGCCCAGACCCAGGAATTCCCTGAGTCAAAGGAGCCATGAGGATCAGTGAATCCAAATCCCTTCCCTGCCCAGACCCCAGGAATTCCCTGAGCTGGGAATGAACCATCAGGATCAGTGAATTCTTTTCTTTTCCCTGCCCAGACCCCCCGGAATTCCCTGAGCTGGGATCAGTGAATCAGGATTATCCAATTCCGTTCTTTTCCCTGCCCAGACCCAGGAATTCCTTGAGTCGAGAATGAACCATCAGGATCCGTGAATTCTTTTCTTTTCTCTGCCCAGACCCTCAGGAGTTCCCTGAGCTGGGAATGAACCATCAGCATCAATAAATTCCATTCTTTTCCCTGCCCAGACTCGCATGAATTCCCTGAGCTGGGAGGGAGCCATCAGGATTATCCAATC
Organism: Acridotheres tristis; assembly: GCA_037013685.1. Taxonomy (NCBI): domain Eukaryota; kingdom Metazoa; phylum Chordata; class Aves; order Passeriformes; family Sturnidae; genus Acridotheres; species Acridotheres tristis. The sequence continues at coordinate 113,851,620 of CM072884.1, forward strand.
CCATTCTTTTCCCTGCCCATTCCCCAGGAATTCCTTGAGTCGAGAATGAACCATCAGGATCAGTGAATTCTTTTCTTTTCTCTGCCCAGACCCAGGAATTCCCTGAGCTGGGATCAGTGAATCAGGATTATCCAATCCCATTCTTTTCCCTGCCCAGACCCGCAGGAATTCCCTGAGCTGGGAATGAACCATCAGGATCAGTGAATTCTTTTCTTTTCCCTGCCCAGACCCCAGGAATTCCTTGAGTCAAAGGAGCCATCAGGATCAGTAAATTCCATTTTTTTCCCCTGCCCAGACCCCAGGAATTGTCCCTGTCCCTGCTGAGGTCACACCTCCACCCCTGCTCGTCCTGCTTCCCCTTCTGGAGAAAGGCCGGGCAAAGAAAGTATCCAGGCAAAGGAAAGAGGATTGTGGGCGAGGCCGGCTCCCTGTCCGAGCTCCCCTCTGCCCTTCCAGCCGGTCCTGCCAGCCGGGCCGGGCTGTTCGCTCCCGCTCCGACACTCGGGACCAGCCGCAGTTCCAGCCCTCGGCTGCCAAAGCCCGTCCAGGAGCAGCACAAAGGCCGGGCAGCATCCCCGCCTGAGCTGGGCTCAGGAGCACACGCAGCTCCCGGAGCAAGGATCCTCCTGCAGGCAGCACAGGGTGGCAGGATGAGAGCTCACCTGATTTTTTTTATTATTTTTTTTTTTTTAATCAGGAGGGTGATCTGAGCCCCACAGCAGCCAGGAGCCTTGGGGAAGCAGCAGCAGTTGTTAAATTTGTGTTCAGACTTTCCTAAATCTGCCTGTGGGACTCAGCTCTTTTCTTTTTTTTTTCCCATGTCCAATCTCCTCTGGTGAATACACAGAGTTTTGAAAGTCGTGAGTGAGCTCCACCTTTGGCTAACAAATGCAGAAATGGGAAGACAATCAGAAGCAGGAGCTGCTGTTGGAGGAGAGGAGATCTCCAGGGGGAAGGAGGGGCCAGGGAAATTCCTCATTCCTGAATAACCGCGGTGCTGCCAGGCTGAGGCAGCTGGGTGCGGCTAAATCCCAGATTTTGGGGCAAAACGTGGTGCTGAGAGGTTTAAAGGCACCATTCCCAAGAGCCAAATCCACAGCTTTGGTTCTCAGAGTGTGGATATGGAAAATGCACCTGGTTTGACAGGATCCCGGGATCCCCAGGGTGGGAAGGGACCTCCAGGATCCTCCAGTGCCACCCCAGTGCCACCAGCATCCCCCAAACCCTGTCCCCAAGGGCCACATCCAGCCTGCTCCTGAACACTCCCACAGACAGTGACTGCAAACCTCCCTGGGCAGCTCATCCCAAGGCCTGACCACTCTGCCAGGGAAATTTTCTTTGCCAATCTCCACCCTGAGCCTGCCCTGCTGCAATTTGAGGCCATTTCCTCTCCTCCTTTGCCTGCCCCTCCTGGCAGGGACTTGTGCAGAGCCACAAGGTCCCCCCTGAGCCTCCTTTTCCCCTTTCCCAGCTCCCTCTGGAATTCTCCAGCCCATTCCCAGCTCCATTCCCTGCCCTGGTCACGCTCCAGCCCCTCCATGTCCTCTCCAAAGTGAGAGTTCCAGACTCTTCCATGGATTTGATGGTTGTTTTTCCTTGGAAACAACGTCCGATGGAAATGCAGAAGGAGAAAAAGGCAAAGCAAGGCAAGGCAAGTGCAGGAAAGGCAAGGGAAGGGAAAGGAAAGGAAAGGAAAGGAAAGGAAAGGAAAGGAAAGGAAAGGAAAGGAAAGGAAAGGAAAGGAAAGGAAAGGAAAGGAAAGGAAAGGAAAGGAAAGGAAAGGAAAGGAAAGGAAAGGAAAGGAAAGGAAAGGAAAGGAAAGGAAAGGAAAGGAAAGGAAAGGAAAGGAAAGGAAAGGAAAGGAAAGGAAAGGAAAGGAAAGGAAAGGAAAGGAAAGGAAAGGAAAGGAAAGGAAAGGAAAGGAAAGGAAAGGAAAGGAAAGGAAAGGAAAGGAAAGGAAAGGAAAGGAAAGGAAAGGAAAGGAAAGGAAAGGAAAGGAAAGGAAAGGAAAGGAAAGGAAAGGAAAGGAAAGGAAAGGAAAGGAAAGGAAAGGAAAGGAAAGGAAAGGAAAGGAAAGGAAAGGAAAGGAAAGGAAGAAAGAAGGAAAGAAAGGAAGGAAGAGAGGAGAAAAAGAGAAGAGAGAGAGAGGAAAGGAAAGGCAGAAGGATAAACATGGATAACAATCCCTTGGGAGTGCTGGCCCTCCATCACCTGCACAACGTGGGGGGACGAGCGATTTTGGGAAGTTTCTTTCATTGCCAGGGACTCAGTGGGAATTTTCCTGATTCTCTGGGAGAGACTCAGAATCCATGAGTCCAACCTGCCCTGGAGAGGAGCTCGATTGCTAATTAACAACGTGATTAGTGCCAGCCTCTGAATGGTGACAGAAGAGCAGGAGGATGGACTCCACCCCAGCCACTGCCAGGAAAAAGGTGGAGAATTCCTCCTTGTCCTCAGCAGGGCAGCACAGCAGGATCCCACAACCTCAAAGGGGATCCCAAATCCTCAAAGGGGATCCCACATCCTCCAGAGGGGATCCCACATCCTCCAGAGGGGATCCCAAGTTCTCAAAGGGGATCCCACATCTTCCAGAGGGAATCCCACATCTTCCAGAGGCGATCCCACATCCTCCAGAGGGATTTCCACATCCTCCAGAGGGGATCCCAAATCCTGAAATGGGATCCTACATCCTCCAGAGGGGATCCCAAATCCTCCAGAGGGATTTCCACATCCTCCAGAGGGGATCCCAAGTTCTCAAAGGGGATCCCACATCCTGAAAGGGGATCCTACATCCTTCAGCAGGGATCCCAAATCCTCAAAGGGGATCCCACATCCCTCAGAGGGGCACCCCTCTGTGGTGCAGGATTCCCAGGGCTAGGTTGGGAATTCTGGGAGTGTGGATGGACAGGGACACACGGACACAGCCCTGAGCAATCCTGAGTGACCCCTGCCCAAAGGTGTCCCCCTGTCTCCTCCAGCCACATCTCTGGAGTTTGGGCTTTTCAAAAGGAACGAGTTTGGAGCAGGAATAGCAAGGCCATAAGAAATAAACCCTACAGTCTTCCAAGGATGGCAAAAAAACCTGGGAAGTTTCCATCACTTTCATGGGACACAAGCACAGCTGAAGATTTGGTCCCCTTATTCCTGAAATTCCTTTTTTTTTTTTAAACACACAAGGCTATTTTAGTCCTATTTTTTGCCCAAATATTGGATTTCAAAGCATCAAAACCCTGGATGGGGTTTAGGAGCTGCTGAGAATTGACCTGATCTCTGTGTCCCCCCTTCCAGCACAGGCAGGACATGAGCAACCACCTTTAAAATCCCACGTGCTGGAATGAGGCAGGGCTGGAGGAGGACTCACAGAGGTGCCACGACAAGCCCAGATGAGCTCCAGCCTGGAGCATTTGCCAGCCCCACTTTCCTGCCAGCTTGTTTTCCGTGGTGCCAGCCCCAGGACACACGAGGTGACATTTCCTGTTGAGCCAGAGGAAGTGGGACACGGGAATGTCAGGAGGTGACACTCTGGATGTGACACCGCTCACGTGAGGAGCCCTCACTGGTCACTGGTCACTGGTCACAGTGGCCCGAGGGCCTCGGCCATGGGTGGATCCCTGCACTTCATCCCTGTGACTCCTCCCAAAAAATCTGGGTCATGCCCTGGCAGGTGCTGGCTGCAGGAATGAGCCATTCCCAAGGCTGGGATCTTGGAGGATCCCAACTTTCCTCCTGTTCCTCCTGCTCCAAAGGGAGAGCAATGTTGGATTTGTCTTTCCAAACGAGCTGTGGATCTGCTGGGAGATCAATCCAGCACTGAGAGAGAAAAGAAACAATGGGATGGATTGCACTGATTGATAATGGAAATAAAGAGATTTGCCTTTACAAACAAACTGTGGGGCTGCTGATCAATGACATTGGGTATTGAAAGATGAAAGAAGCAACGGGGAAAACTGTGAATTCTGTAAGAATTAAAAATGAAAAGGGAGGGTTGTACATTAGAGGGGAATCTCAGGGAAGTCTGTGCCTCTCAAGGACCTCAGCCCATGGGGAAAGAGAGAGGGAAATGTGGATGGGAAATTGGGATAAAAGGAGGTGAGTCCTCCAAAAATCTGAGAGATCCCAGGGGAATGTCCCATGACCTCTCCCTTTATTCCAATAAAGCAAAAAGGATTCCTCTGTCTCCTTTTTGGACATAAACCCCTGGTGTTTGTGGATTAATTTTCCTGACAAAAGTGTCTTGGAGGCAGAAGCCTCATGGACCATCCCATTCCCATGGGCAGGGACACCTTTCCCTATCCCAGGACGCTCCAAGCCCTGTCCAAGCTGCCCTTGGACACTTCCAGGGAGGATATTTTGAAGCTGTAAAGTTATGCAAGAGCTGAGGGAGATTTCTCAGAGCCCAAAGATATTTAGGATGGAAAATCCCTTCCCAGGATCCTGCTTCTCCTGGTCCCAGTGGTGGCTGAGCCATCCTGGCTTCCCAGGAGGGGCCAGCTTGGACAGGGCTTGGAGCAGCCTGGGACAGTGGGAGATGTCCCTGCCCGTGGCAATAGGGGTGGGAAGAAATGATTTCCAACCCAAACCATCCCAGGATTCCATGGATGATCCCAGTGCAGCTCATGGATCCCATTCCCAATTTTCTGATTCTCAGGACTGGCTCTCTGGAGCAGCCTGGAACAGTGGGAGATGTCCCTGCCTATAGCAACAGGCTTGGGAAGAAATGATTTCCAACCCAAACCATCCCAGGATTCCATGGATGATCCCAGTGCAACTCATGGATCCCATTCCAAATTTTCAGATTCCCAGGCCTGGCTGTCTGTGAGCACCCTCAGTGTGAGGAAAAGCTCCTCTGAGTCCTGGATTTATCCCAAACTCTCCCTCCTGCTCCAGGGCTCCGTGGGAGCAGCTTGGTGCTGGCACAGCTCAGGGCTCTCTGCACTCCTGAGCTGCTTTTTTCCAACAGGAGCCCCAAATATTCCCCAAATTCCTCCTCAGCAAGAGGAGAATTCAGGAAAACTCCTTGCACAGGAGGACAGCCCGTGAAAGAAAAAGAGTTTGTGTGAGCCAGAGGGTAAAAGATGTTCTGGACGTTGAACAATGAGGGATTCTGAGGATAAAAATCCCAGCAAGTTCACTTTGTTTCTTTCTTCCTTTTTTTTTTTTTTTTCCCAGATGTTCCAGCACTTTTTTCCCATTCATGCATTCAGCTTTCTCACCACCCTGCTGAGCCAGGACTCCCCCAGGATACATCCCCACAGATTTTCTGCTTTCCTGCCATTCCCAGACTCTCCCTTTGCCACAAAATTCCATTTTTTTGATGCTGTTCTGACCCCATGGGCACTTGGGAATTTCTAAATCCCCAGGAAATGGGAACAGCTGGATGGGATCTGCCCAGAAAGTGCCAGAAATGGGAGCAGGAGGTGTCAGCAGAGCAGGAATATTTGGGATCTGGGGAGAGATCTGGCAATGGGGTGTGTCCCCTCTTGTCCCTGACACTGCAATTCCCGGGCTCCTCTCCCCCCTCTCCTGGAGATTTCCAGCTAAAATGGAAAATGGGATTTCATGGGATTCCCCAACTGGGACACACTGGTGTGCTCCCTGCAGGAGGTGCAAGCTCATCCTGCAAATTTAATGGAATTTAATCCATTTAATCCATTTAATGGGAAATTTAAGGGAATAAAAGCCATGAAACTTATGGAATGAACCCACAAACACATCTGATAATCAGAGCAGCTCTTTTCTCCTTTTTGAAAATTCCACAGGCAACTTCATTCTCTGCACATCCCTAAAAAAACCCCAGGTCAGACTGCCAGGACCTGTCCTGGGGCACTGAGGCAGCTCCAGGGCCCTGCCAGGACCTGTCCTGAGGAGTTTTTTTGGAGCTTTCTGTGCTTCCAGGAACAGAACCCCTGGAAAACACTGCTCTGGAAATGGAACCTTGGAGAAGGCTGGGAAATGGGAATATAGAAATAGAAATATTTAAATATAGATGTGTATAGATATAGAAATAGAAATAGAAATTAGAAATAGAAATAGAAATAGAAATAGAAATAGAAATAGAAATAGAAATAGAAATAGAAATAGAAATAGAAATAGAAATAGAAATAGAAATAGAAATAGAAATAGAAATAGAAATAGAAATAGAAATAGAAATACAAATACAAATACAAATACAAATACAAATACAAATGCAAATACAAATGCAAACACTAATGCAAATATAAATACAAATGCAAACACTAATGCAAATATAAATACAAATGCAAACACTAATGCAAATATAAATACAATTATAAATATACATACAAATATAAATATAAACATAAATATACATATACATATGAATACAAATATAAGTACAAATACAAATACAAATGCAAATAGAAATACAAATATAAATATAAATACAAATACAAGTATAAATATAAATATAAATATAAAGCATAAGTATAAATATAAATATACATATAAATACAAATACAAATGCAAATACAAATACAAATACAAATACAAATATAAATATAAATATAAATATAAATATAAATATAAATATAAATATAAATACAAATACAAATATAAATATAAATATAAATATAAATATAAATATAAATATAAATATAAATATAAATATAAATATATAAATATAAATAATGAGTTAGCAATCCCCAGTGTGCAGTGGGTGAGGTGTGTGTGTTTTCAGTGGGTGATGGGGTTTAAATTTGAGGTTTTTACAGTCCAGGGCTGGGGATGGGGCAGGATGGAGAATTTGGGGTGGTGTCTTTGTCTTTGCTCTTCTCCTTCTTCCCCCCAGAGCTGGGGCAGTGACCTTTGGCTGCTCAGCCAGGGTCACTCTGAGGGTGCTGGGAATCCATGGCTGGCTCGGGAGGATCAATAATGGAGGGTCCGACTGTCCTTGGTTTGTTTGGCTTTCAGAGGCCTCGGGGCAGCCTCAGCTGGGGCCATTTCCCCACCTGGAGCCAGAGCTGGAGGGGCTGCCACACTTTGTGTCAGTGCTGAGCAAAGAAATCAATCCATCAACACCCAAGGCCAGCTCGGGAATCCTGTCCCAAGGGAAGGACCCAAGATGTGGGGTTGGGGTGGATTCCCATCCAGGATTTGGGGTTGGGGTGGATTCCCATCCAGGATTTGGGGTTGGGGTGGATTCCCATCCAATCTTTGGGGTTGGGGTGGATTCCCATCCAGGATTTGGGGTTGGGGTGGATTCCCATCCAATCTTTGGGATATTGGGGTGGATTCCCATCCAAGATTTGGGATATTGGGGTGGATTCCCATCCAATCTTTGGGGTATTGGGGTGGATTCCCATCCAATCTTTGGGGTTGGGGTGGATTCCCATCCAATCTTTGGGGTCGGGGTGAATTCCCATCCAATCTTTGGGATATTGGGGTGGATTCCCATCCAATCTTTGGGATATTGGGGTGGATTCCCATCCAATCTTTGGGATATTGGGGTGGATTCCCATCCAATCTTTGGGGTATTGGGGTGGATTCCCATCCAAGATTTGGGATATTGGGGTGGATTCCCATCCAATCTTTGGGGTATTGGGGTGGATTCCCATCCAATCTTTGGGATATTGGGGTGGATTCCCATCCAATCTTTGGGATATTGGGGTGGATTCCCATCCAATCTTTGGGGTTGGGGTGGATTCCCATCCAATCTTTGGGATATTGGGGTGGATTCCCATCCAATCTTTGGGATATTGGGGTGGATTCCCATCCAATCTTTGGGATATTGGGGTGGATTCCCATCCAATCTTTGGGATATTGGGGTGGATTCCCATCCAATCTTTGGGATATTGGGGTGGATTCCCATCCAATCTTTGGGATATTGGGGTGGATTCCCATCCAATCTTTGGGATTGGGGTGGATTCCCATCCAATCTTTGGGATATTGGGGTGGATTCCCATCCAATCTTTGGGATATTGGGGTGGATTCCCATCCAATCTTTGGGGTGCTCTGAGGAGCTGCAGGTGCTCTCACACTTTGTGTCGTTTCTGATCAGATCCCATAAACATCCAACCCAAACACCAAATCCCCCCAATCGTGTTCCCATCAATCCTGGCTCTGGGGGAAAACAAACAAGACTGAAACCAAAGCAGGGATGAGTGGGGCAAAGCCCAGCACTCACCCCATTAATAATAATAAATAATAATGATAATAATAATAATAATAATAATAATAATAATAATAATAATAATAATAATAATAATAATAATTTAAAATAACAATAATAAAAACAACAACGACAATAATAATAATATATAAAAATAAAAATAAACATAAAATAAACATAAACATAAAAATAAACATAAAAATAAAATAATAATAATGATAATAATAATAAATAAAAATAATAATAAAAATAACAATAACAATAATAATAACAATAATAAAATAAAAATAATAATAATAAAAATCAAAAATAATGACAATAATAACAACAATAATAATAATAAATAAAAATAATAATAAAAATAATAACAATAATTTTAAAAATAAAATAAAAATAAAAATAAAAATAAATTTAAAATAATAGTAATAAAATAAAAATAAAAATTATAATAATTTAAAAATTAAAAATAATTACAGTATTAACAATAATTATAAAATAAAAATTAAAAAAAATTAATAATAACAACAATAATTAATAACAATAATAATAAAAATAATTTTAAAAATAATTTTTAAAAATCAAAAATAAAAATAAAAATAAAAATAAAAATAAATTTTAAAAATAATAATAAAATTAAAATAAAAATTATATTAATTAAAAAATTAAAATAATAACAGTCTTAACAATAATAATAAAACTAAAATAAAAATAAAATTAATAATAACAACAATAATTAATGACAATAATAAAAATAAAACGAAAATAGCAATAAAAAGAAAAATAAAAATAATAACAATAAGTTAAAAATAAAAAAATCAAAATCAAAATAAAAATAAAAATAAAAATAAAAATTAAAATAAAAATAAAAATAAAAATGAAAATAAAAATAAAAATAAAAATAAAAATAAAAATAAAAATAAAAATGAAAATAAAAATAAAAATAAAAATAAAAATAAAAATAAAAATAAAAATAAAAATAAAAATAATATTAAATGGAATCAATCATGGGTGTTTCAGCAGCCCGGAGTTCCCGGCACTCGAGCGGGGCGGTGTCACCTCCAGGGCACGAGGAGGGCGCGGCCACCCCCATCCTGTTCTTCACATCCTGTTGGCACCGCACGGGAACAACATCGGCCCGGGACAGCCCAGGGGACAGCGGGGAGGGTCAGAAAAATGGCAGAAAATAGGAATATTCGGAAATTATTCATATTCAGAAATTATTCGTATTGAGAAAATATATTCAGAAATTATTCATATTGAGAAATTATTCGTATTCAGAAATTATTCATATTGAGAAATTATTCATATTGAGAAAATATATTCAGAAATTATTCATATTGAGAAATTATTCGTATTCGGAAATTATTCATATTGAGAAAATATTCGTATTCAGAAAATATTCATATTGAGAAAATATGCATATTGAGAAAAATTCAGAAATTATTCATATTGAGAAATTATTCGTATTCAGAAAATATTCATATGAGAAAATATTCATAATCAGAAATTATTCATATTGAGAAAATATTCCTATTCAGAAAATATTCACAATCAGAAATATTCATATTGAGAAAATATTAATATTCAGAAAATATTCCTATTGAGAAAATATTCATTTTCAGAAGTTATTCATATTGAGAAAACATTCATATTGAGAAAATATTCTTATTCGGAAATTATTAATATTCAGAATATTCATATTGAGAAAATATTCATTTTCAGAAAATATTCATTTTCAGTAGTTATTCATATTGAGAAAACATTCATATCGAGAAAACATTCATATTCAGAAAATATTCGTATTCAGAGAAAATTCATTTTGAGAAAATATTCATAATCAGAAATTATTCATATTGCGAAAACATTCACATTGTGAAAACATTCATATTGAGAAAATATTAATATTTTGAAAATATTCCTATTCAGAAAATATTCACATTCAGAAATGTTCGTATTCATAAAATTTTCACATTGAGAAAATATTCATATTGAGAAAATATTGATATTCAGAAAATCTTCCTATTCAGAAAATATTCATTTTCAGAAGTTATTCATATTGAGAAAATATTCTTATTCAGAAATTATTAATATTCAGAATATTCATATTGACAAAATATTCATATTGTGAAAACAATCATATTGAGAAAATATTCATATTCAGAAATTATTCATATTGAGAAATTATTCTTATTCAGAAAATATTCATATGAGAAAATATTCATAATCAGAAATTATTCATATTGAGAAATTATTCGTATTCAGAAAATATTCATATTGAGAAAATATTCATAATCAGAAATTATTCATATTGAGAAAATATTCATATTGAGAAAATATTCACATTCAGAAATATTCATATTGAGAAAATATTCATATTCAGAAAATATTCCTATTGAGAAAATATTCATTTTCAGAAGTTATTCATATTGAGAAAACATTCATATTGAGAAAATATTCTTATTCGGAAATTATTAATATTCAGAATATTCATATTGAGAAAATATTCATATTGAGAAAATATTCCTATTCAGAAAATATTCATTTTCAGAAAATATTCATTTTCAGTAGTTATTCATATTGAGAAAACATTCATATTGAGAAAACATTCATATTCAGAAAATATTCGTATTCGGAGAAAATTCATTTTGAGAAATATCAGTGTCAGGAATTCAATTCAGAAATTATTCATATTGCGAAAACATTCACATTGTGAAAACATTCATATTGAGAAAATATTAATATTTTGAAAATATTCCTATTCAGAAAATATTCACATTCAGAAATGTTCGTATTCATAAAATTTTCACATTGAGAAAATATTCATATTGAGAAAATATTGATATTCAGAAAATCTTCCTATTCAGAAAATATTCATTTTCAGAAGTTATTCATATTGAGAAAATATTCTTATTCAGAAATTATTAATATTCAGAATATTCATATTGACAAAATATTCATATTGTGAAAACAATCATATTGAGAAAATATTCATATTCAGAAATTATTCATATTCAGAAATATTCCTATTCAGAAAATATTCGTATTGAGAAAACATTGGTATTGAGAATATATTCATATTCAGAAATTATTCATATTGAGAAAACGGAATTTTGAGTGATAAGAATCCATGTAAAGAATATTCAAATTCAGTGTCAGAAAAATTCATTCAGAATTAGTTAGAATTCTGTCAGAAATTCAGTGTCAGGAATTCAGTGTCAGGAATTCAGTGTCAGGAATTCAGTGTCAGGAATTCAGTGTCAGGAATTCAGTGTCAGGAATTCAGTGTCAGGAATTCAGTGTCAGGAATTCAGTGTCAGGAATTCAGTGTCAGGAATTCAGTGTCAGGAATTCAGTGTCAGGAATTCAGTGTCAGGAATTAGTCGGATTCAGTGTCAGAATTCAGGTCAGAAATTCATTCAGGATTAGTGTCAGGAATCAGTGTAGGATTATGTCGAATTCAGTGTCAGAAATAATTCAGTGTCAGGAATTCAGTGTCAGGAATTCAGTGTCAGGAATTCAGTGTCAGGAATTCAGTGTCAGGAATTCAGTGTCAGGAATTCAGTGTCAGGAATTCAGTGTCAGGAATTCAGTGTCAGGAATTCAGTGTCAGGAATTCAGCAGAACTTTCAGGAGGAAAGGTTGGCCAAGGGATTAACGATGGAGATTTACAGAGCAGTGAGAAAATCTGCTGTATTTATTTGTGTATTTGCTGTGTTTCTGTAGGTGTGTGTTTGCTGTATGTATTAAAGTGTGTATTTTCTGTATTTATTTCAGTCTGTATTTGCTGTATTTCTTTAAGTGTGTGTTTTCTGTATTTATCTAAGTCTGTGTTTGCTGTATTTCTGTAGGTGTGTATTTGCTGTATGTATTAAAGTGTGTATTTTCTGTATTTATTTCAGTGTGTATTTTCTGTATTTATTTAAGTCTGTATTTGCTGTATTTATTTCAGTGTGTATTTGCTGTATTTACTTCAGTCTGTATTTGCTGTATGTCTTTAAGTGTGTATTTGCTGTATTTATTTCAGTCTGTATTTGCTGTATTTCTGTAAGTGTGTATTTGCTGTATTTATTTCAGTCTGTATTTGCTGTATTTATCTAAGTCTGTATTTGCTGTATTTCTGTAAATGTGTATTTGCTGTATTTATTTCAGTCTGTATTTGCTGTATTTATCTAAGTCTGTATCTGCTGTATTTATCTAAGTCTGTATTTGCTGTATTTATCTAAGTCTGTATTTGCTGTATTTCTTGCAACTTTTCGTGTCTTCCCTTTGGAATTTCCCTTCGTTTCTTGTCAATCCACGTCGTCTCCAATCACCAAGCCAGTAGCTGGCTGCCATAATTTGTGTGATTTAATCAAATCAGGCCTTCCTTCCTTCTATTTTCCACTGTTTAGCAGAGTTCAGTGTTAGGACTTAAAATAAATTTAAGTCTACGGCACGGGGAATTTTTCTTTTGAATGTTAATAGTAATAATAATAATGTATAACAGCTATTCCCTGAGAAAAATCTATTATTATATTCCTTTCTGGTGATAGAAAATGCAAAGAAAGTTGAAGGAAGTTGCATTTCAGCTGCAAGGATACATCCCCACAGATTTTCTGCTTTCCTGCCATTCCCAGACTCTCCCTTTGCCAAAAATTCCATTTTTTGATGCTGTTCTGACCCCATGGGCACTTGGGAATTTCTAAATCCCCAGGAAATGGGAACAGCTGGATGGGATCTGCCCAGAAAGTGCCAGAAATGGGAGCAGGAGGTGTCAGCAGAGCAGGAATATTTGGGATGTGGGGAGAGATCTGGCAATGGGGTGTCCCCTCTTGTCCCTGACACTGCAATTCCCGGGCTCCTCTTCCCCCTCTCCTGGAGATTTCCAGCTAAAATGGAAAATGGGATTTCATGGGATTCCCCAACTGGGACACACTGGTGTGCTCCCTGCAGGAGGTGCAAGCTCATCCTGCAAATTTAATGGAACGCATTCAATTCCATTTAATGGGAAATTTAAGGGAATAAAAGCCATGAAACTTATGGAATGAACCCACAAACACATCTGATAATCAGAGCAGCTCTTTTCTCCCTTTTGAAAATTCCACAGGCAACTTTATTCTCTGCACATCCCTAAAAAATGCCAGTGGGTAAATAAAGGGGAGAAGCTGGAGCAGGGAATGCCTGTGTTGGTTCCCACTGAAGGAAATTCAGGAAGGAAGAGGAAACCTGCCCAGAGCTGGAGAAAAGAAAGATCCTTCAGAATTCCTGGTGATTTCTCCTTTTCAGCCACTTCTGGGAGTGGAAATGAGGAGCAAAACTCACATGGAAAAAAAATCCAGGAGAGGCTTTTTAATGTGCAGAAGTTGGATTAAATGATTTGTTATTCAATTAAGACTCTGTTTCTATTGCCCGTGGTGTGCACTGAGCTGTGCAGCACCTCTGGGATTTGGATCAGGATCAAATCATGGAATATCCTGAGCTGGAAGGGATTGAATCCAACCCCTGGCTCTGCCCAGCAATCCCAGCCTGGGCACCCCTGGGAGAGGCTTCCAAATGCTCCTGGAGCTCTGGCATGAACCAGGGTGCTCCCCAGATTCTTACTTTTATTAAAAATGGGGTTTTTTCTATCACAATCCCCTTCTCCAGGTCAGGATCTGGCTGGAAATACAGCTGAGCTGGTGGTAAAGAGAGAGATCTCCCTTTTTTTTTGAGGGAAAGCCAGAAATAGAAGGAGAACAAAGTGTGGGGTTTGTGTCCTGGGTAAATCCCAGAGGGTCCCAAAGTGATGTCCATGCCTGTTTTCCTATTCCTGCACCACAACGTTTGCTTATTAAGGTGAAAAAAAAATAAAAATTATGGGGAGGATTTGATGTTTTATCCCTCAGGGTCCAACCCAGTCCCGAGTCCCTGGGAATGGGGCTGCAGGGGCGGGGGGGAAATTCCAGAGGTGGAATGAGCAGGATGTGCCTGCAGGGTCGCTGTGAAATTCTTGCCTGCACCCTTTTCCCTTGGGCACCGCCGGCTGGGAAGGAGAAAACGAAGCTTTGAGAAAACCCTGCCAGGACAAAAAGTCCTGGAAGTGCCTGAAGCTGCCTGGATGAAGAGCACGGGCTGGAGGTTCCCGTGAGCTCAGCAGCTGCTGAATCCAATCCAGGCTCCCCTGACAAATCCCTGCTGCCACTGGAGGTCACCAGGAAAAAGGAAACGGAGCTCAGGCCTTGGGAACAATGGGAGAGATGCTGGAGATAGGGCTGGGGACAGGGGACAGCTCCTGGGGCTGCGGGGCTGGGCTGGAGTTTGCAGGGAAAGCTGGAGAAGGGTGGGCAGGGAAGTGGGGGGACACAGAGACAGAGCTGGGGGGGCTGTGCCAAAGGAGCTTCCCCTGGGGAATCAAAAAATTGGGGATCAATCCCTGATGCTCAGGGTTAAATCACAGAATCCCAGGCTGGCTTGGGTTGGAAGGGACCTTAAAGCTCATCCCATTCCAATATAAACAATGGCAGGGACACCTCCCACTGTCCCAATGTCCCAACCTGGAACTGAACATTCCAGGGATCCAGGGGCAGCCACAGCAAATCTGGGTACCCTGTGCCAGGGAGGAATTTTCCTAATAACTAATCTAAATCTGTAATTTTTCAGTTTGAAGCCATTCCCTGGGTGCTGTCCCTCCATCCCCTGGGTGCTGTCCCTCCATCCCCTGGGTGCTGTCCCTGCATTCCCTGGGTGCTGTCCCTCCATCCCCTGGGTGCTGTCCCTCCATTCCCTGGGTGCTGTCCCTCCATTCCCTGGGTGCTGTCCCTCCATCCCCTGGGTGCTGTCCCTCCATTCCCTGGGTGCTGTCCCTCCATCCCCTGGGTGCTGTCCCTCCATTCCCTGGGTGCTGTCCCTCCATTCCCTGGGTGCTGTCCCTCCATCCCTTGGCAATTGTCTCTCTCCATGGTTCCTGCAGCTCCTTCAGGCCCTGCAAGGCCACCCTGAGCTCAGCCCAAAGCTTCTCCTCTCCAGGCTGAACAATCCCAGCTGTGCCAGCCTTTCCTCCCAGCAGAGCTGCTCCATCCCTCTGCTCATCCTGCTGCCTCCTCTGGGCTCTCTGCAGCAGCTCCAGCTCCTCCCCGTGCTGGGATCCAGGTTTGGGGCAGCTCTGCAGGTGGGGTCACACCTGAGGGGGCACAGGGACACAATCCCAATCCCTTTGCTGATCCCACACTGGGCACGGGGGGCTCTGGGCTGGGGCAGGTCCAGCTCTCCCAGGGCTGCTCCATCTGCTCATCCCAGCCTGGATTCATCCCCTGACTCAGGAGCTGCACTTGGCCTTGTTAA
This sequence comes from Acridotheres tristis, assembly GCA_037013685.1. Lineage (NCBI taxonomy): Eukaryota > Metazoa > Chordata > Aves > Passeriformes > Sturnidae > Acridotheres > Acridotheres tristis. The sequence continues at coordinate 113,867,047 of CM072884.1, forward strand.
ACCTCCTGAGATTCCCATGGGGCATTTCTGGAGCTGGTCCAGGTCCCTCTGGATGTCACCTCCGGGCAGCTCCTGCCACATTCCCGGGAGCTCCCGAGCTCCTGTGCCAGGGCTGCTGCTGCTCCCTGCAGCCGTTCCTTGAGAAAAGCCCCGAGCAGGTTTCACATGAGGGCTCCAGCTGGGTCAGGAGCTTGGGGACCGAGTTTGGGGCAGTGATAACAACGTGTAAAACTGAAACAGGATGCCAGAGAAATATCACATGAGATAAGAGCAGTTATCAGCTGTAAAGAATGTTCTGCTCGCTTCTGATTGCTCCTATCTTCTATTTTTATCAGTTTCCTCCTGCTTGTCTCTGAACAAGTTTCCAGGTTTAGCAGGTCCGACCCAGGCAGCTGCAAATAAAGATAGCACAGATAACTGCAGATCCCACAGGGCAGCTCACTGCACACTCACACAGCCTTGGCCTGGGAAGGATTTTCCAGCTGGATTCTTTCATCCCAGGGGTTGGATCTCCCATCCCTGCAGCTCTGAACATTTCTGCTGGTAAAAAAAAAAAAAATCCACCCGCCGTGGGTGTCCACGAGATGGGAAAGAGGAGCTTGGAGCTCTCCAGGATGGGGAGGGCAGAGGATGAGCCTTCAATTTTGGCAGGTCAGAGGTGCCTGAGGTCAGCACAGATTGGCTTCCCTGGCTCTGGGCTGCCTGGATAAAAACAGCTGGATAGAAACAGCTGGATAGAAAAATCTGGATATTAATACCTGGATAAAAACACCTGGAAATCAACACCTGGATAGAAACAGCTGGATAGAAACACCTGGTTATTAATACCTGGATAAAAACACCTGGAAATCAACACCTCAATAGAAACATCGGGATAGAAACACCTGGAAATGAGCATCAGAATAGAAATACTGGATAGAAACACCTGGATAGAAACACCTGGAAATAAACATCAGAATAGAAATACCTGGATAGAAACACCTGGATAGAAACACCTGGAAATAAACATCAGAATAGAAATGCCTGGATAGAAAGACCTCGATATAAACACCTGGATATAAACATCGGGATAGAAACACCTGGAAATAAACCCCTGGATGTAAATATCTAGATGAAAACACCTGGATGCAAACACCTGGATAGAAACATTGGAATAGAAACACCTCGATAGAAACACCTGGAAATAAACACTGGAATAGAAACACCTGGATAGAAACACCTGGAGTCATCCCTTGGATTCATTTCCCTCAGCGTTGCACTCACCTTTTTTCCCAGCTGGAATTGGCACCTGGCTGAGCCTGCACCACTCTCACAGCTCTGTGGGAGTGGATTCATTGTGGGCAGGTAGAGACAGGTTTAAAACTGACAGAGGGATTAAATTTGAGGTTGGGTTTGCCCAGGGATCCAGGGGCTGCTCTGGGAATTCCATCCCAGCCCCTCCCAGGGAACAATTCCCAATTCCCCAAATCCCATCAAATCCTGCTTTGAAGCCATTCCCTGTGTGCTGTCCCTCCATCCTTGTCCCCAGTCCCTCTCCAGCTCTCCTGGAGCCCCTTCAGGCCCTGCCAGGGGCTCTGAGCTCTCCCTGCAGCTTCTCCTGTCCAGGTGAGCACCCCCAGGTGTCCCTCAGAGCCCTCAGAGCATCTCCATGCCTCTGTCTGGACTCACTCCAACATTCCCATTTTTCCAGGCCCACTGTCCCTGCATGGAGCTGGAGGTGTCACCAAGCCCTGGGCAGGGACTCCCAGACTCTCCCTGGTGGCTGCAAACCCCGGGAGAGCTCCAGGAGAGGAATTTGCTGCTGCAATGTTGGTGTTTGTGCAGGTGTGGGTGTGCTGGGACAGATCCCAGCCCCTGCTCAGTGGGGTGGAGAGAGGGGACGGGTGAGTGGGTGCCCCCTCCCCCGAGCCTGTGGAACAGGTTGGGAGGAAAAAACAACATCTGAGGCCACGAGCAGGGCTTGAAATTCAGATTTTATTGCTTTGTACGAGTGAAAAAACCAGGGGGGAGGAGATAGCTCCAAGATTCCCACGGTGGGAATGCACTGAGGGGTGAGGGTGGCACAGCAAAGCTGAGCTATCACATCTCCTCTCTTTTTAAATTGCAATTAAATAAAAAGGCAGGGCTGCTCAAAGAAAAAAAAATTGCATACAGAGCATCACACTCTTCACAAATAACCCCCCTGGAGCTATGAAAATAAAATGACCCAAAATTTATTTTATGAAAATAAAATGACCCCAAATCCCTGAAAATAGCTGGGCTGGAGGGAGAGCTGCAGGAGGGAGCCCTGGAGACAATCCTCATTCAAGGAGTTTAATGTCATGCAAAGTTTTAATGTCATTAAATGTTTTCAGGAATCAAAGGGTTTAATTAATTAAAGGGTTTAATATCAATTTTTGGTGCAATTTGAAGCCAAGTCCAGGATCCTGGCTCTGCAGATCCTCTCCCAGGGCAAGTCCTGAACGGTGAAATCCCAAAAAAGCAGTGCCCAAGCTGAGAAATCAACATTTTTCCAAAGCTGGGTTTCCATTCCTCTAGAGGGATAATTAAGCTGCTGGAGATTTTCCAAGCTGCTCCAGACACCAAAAACGTGGATCTTGCCCTCAGTTTAATGGCAGGAATTATAGAAATCTCTTTTTTTTTTCTGTTAAAACCTCAGATACCCGAGAGCTGCAGGAGCTGCTCATGGAACCCGAGCTAAGCACAGACATCACCTCTGTGTGATTAAAGAGCAGAAATTATGGAATTGCTCGTCCCACAGCGGAAATTCCCTTCCCAACCAGGGGCTGGCACTTGGGGGTTTGTGCAATAATTCACTGGGATTGAAATTTGGGAATGTTGCCCACATCCCCCCGTGGGCTGCTCAGGATCCAGCCCCACCCATAGGAAAGAAATTAAATTGACAGCAAGACCAGTCTGGGAGACCTGCTGGGAATCAGAATCATGGAATCACTGAGGTTGGAAAAACCCTCCGAGATCTTTGAGTCCCCAAGTGCCACACCCAGCACAGTTTCCCTCCAAAGTCTGTGTTCTTCCACGGAAATATTTTTCAGGAAAAAAAAAAAAAAAGGAAACTTTTCCTAATATTTTATCATTAAGAGAGGCGAGATTCTGAAGGAAATAGGTTTGCACAGCATTGTATAATTTATAAAATCATTATTCTATGCTGGAAAAAAACGCAAATGAAATCTTCCGGCTGCTTTTGCTTGGGAGAATTTGGTCTTTCTGGAAAACGATTGTCTAAGTCATGCTCGGCAATTAACACCTCTGCCCTGTGTTTGGTTCTAATTAGATCCTAATTAGGCTCTAATTTCACACCAGCAACACCAAGATTGGCCTTTGTAGAGAATCAGAGGATGCCAGGATGGTTTGGGTTGGGAGGGAGATAAAACTCATCCCATTCCCATGGCAGGGACACCTCGGAGGAACCTTCCAGGCTGCTCCAGCCCCGGTGTCCAGCCTGGCCTCGGGCACTGCCAGGGATCCAGGGGCAGCCACGGCAAATCTGGGAATTCTATTCCAGCCTGCCAGGGCTGGATTTATTCCCAAAATCCCCTCCAGCCCTGCCCTCTGGCAGCCTGCTGGGGAGGTGAAGCTGATGAGTCCGTGATAACTCCGTGTTCATCCCGAGCTTGGCCCCGCGGTGATTCCACCACCTCTGGCACATCCCAGACCCATCATCTTCCCCAGCCTGGCCAAGCTGCTCTGCACGAGGAGCAGCAGCTCCCCTGACCCTGCAAGCATCACTCCCATCATCCCTGCACCGCAAAAATCCTTTCCTTAGGAACATCCCCAAGGGAAAAAAAAAAAACCACAAAAAAACCCCAAAAATCCCCTTTCCCCTAGGGAGATTTCTCCTCGGGGATCTTGCTGCCCGGCTGCTCCACGGCCAGCTGGTTCTCCAGGACACAGCAGAGTTTGCAGCTCTGCAGGAGTTTGGCCTGGCAGTAGAGCCTGTCCTGGCGGCTCCAGGTGTCACAGGCGATGTAGGTGCTGTAGGGGTCGCGGGGACCCTCGAGGCGCCGCGCCCGCAGGTTGGTCACCATCACCCCCACGGTGAAGAAGCCCAGCAGCCCCAGCATCAGCAGCACGTAGATGATCTCCAGGTTGTTGCTGGCGCTCCTCACCTTGGCAGGTGTTGAGTTGTTGGTCTGTTCCAGGCAGTCCTGGAGCAGTTTGGACAGGAGCAGGTTCAGGGCCGTGTTGTTGGGCAGCACCAACATTTTGGGGTTTTTCTGTCCTTGGAGTCGCTTCCTTGCTTTGGCTAGAAAAGGATGAAAAAATCAGATCGAGATGGGATTTCCTCTGTCTCCTTTTGCTGGGATTTACCTGAGGGAGCCTGGCTGGGCCTGGAGAGCTGCTCTCATCTCCCACCTGCACCTCCACAACACCTGGGGCTGCACAGGTGAGCTGCCGTGCTGTGGGGCTGGCACACATCTCACCCCGACCTCCAAGTTTGGGATTGACTCCCTGAGCCCCCCAGGCATGAGGAGTGTCCCAGTCACAGGGACAGCCCCAAATTCTGCTCTGGGACAGGGACAGCACCCAGGGAGAGGCTGGAGCTGGGCCAGGAGGGATTTAGGATGGATTTTAGGGCAAGGCTCTTCCCCCAGAGGGTGCTGGGCACTGCCCAGGCTCCCCAGGGAATGGGCACAGAGCTCCAGGAACAGGGAATGGGGACAGCCAGGAGCACCTGGAAGCCCAGAGCCCCCCAGGCACAGCCTCTGCTCTGACACGGTCACACAGGAGGCTGGAGGCTCCTTTTCCCTTTCCTGTGCCACCTGCAAATCACTAAGTTACAGGAATCCTGTCAGCACTGCATTCCCAAATGCTCAGCAGCCAGACAACATCAAATCATAAAATCATTTTGGGGTTGGAAGGGACCTCAGAGATAATCTTGTTCTACCCCTGCCATGGCAGGGACACCTCCCACTGTCCCCATGTCCAACCTGGAACTGAACATTCCAGGGATCCAGGGGCAGCCACAGCAAATCTGGGAATTCCATCCCATCCCAGGGAACAATTCCTAATTCCCAAAATCCCATCAAATCCTGCTTTGAAGCCATTCCCTGGGTGCTGTCCCTCCATCCTTGTCCCCAGTCCCTCTCCAGCTCTCCTGGAGCCCCTTCAGGCCCTGCCAGGGGCTCTGAGCAATCCTGTGTTGTTTGTATCATTTTGGAGGTTGGGTTTTTTATTGAGGTTGAGATCCTGAGAGAGGTTTCTGAGTTTTTATTTGAAGTGTGGCAGAAAGAGCTGAAACTCTGGCCCTGGCACAGGGTGCCCAGAGCAGCCCCTGGATCCCTGGAATGTTCAGTTCCAGGTTGGACACTGGGACAGTGGGAGGTGTCCCTGCCATGGCAGGGGTGCTCTGGGTGGGATTTAAGGTCCCTCCCAACCCAAATTGTTCTTTGACTCCGTGATGTTGATTTTTATCCATTCAGATTTTCTCCAGGATTTGTGGTGGAAATCCCTGGATGAATTGTTCCCATCCCATTTTCCATCCTCCATCCATCTCTCCCATCCTCTGTGTGAACATGCCCCCTCAGAAATGAGGCATCCTGAACCTCGGCTCACTCTTGGAAAGACAATCCCAGGCCGGGGAGCCCTGAGGAAGATGAGGAGCAGGAGCTGCTGAGCCCTGGCATGAAGGGTGACACTCACACACACCTGGTGGCACCAGCAAGGCCACCAGCAGCTGTGACAAACCGGGCAGAACGCTCAGATTCTGCATTTTATCAATCAGATTCGGGGAAGTGAAAGGAGGATCTTTTCAATCCCAGGAGGAAGGGATTTGTCCTCCCTTTAACCCAAAGTTCTGGAGCGTGTGAAGGATCAGCAGGAGGGGCTGCCATGGGCCATTTGCTGCAGCCCTCTCTGGAAACTCCCTGAAATAAAAGAGCACATTGCAGCTCCTGGGTGGAGCCCGGGGACACATGAGAACATAACCAAAGAATAATTGACCACAAGCATGGGCTACGTGCACAAATGAGACTGCTCAGAGCTTTGGTGACTCGGGGAGAAGGGGTTCTGAAGGCAGAAATTCTCCTGCATTCCTTAAGTGGCACCTCCTGGACACCTCAGAGATCTCGTGGTTATTTCCTGCTCCAAGCATAAAACTCGGGGATGTTTTATGGAAAAAAAATGACCTGGTGGCTGGGGCTAAAGGATGCTTTACCTGCAGCACGCTCTGCTCAGAGAATTAACGCTGACCACAAGGACATGGAGGAGAAATTCCTGCATTAAAATTCCTTGGAAAAGGAATAGCAGAGCTTGTGTGAACAAGCCCAGAGGAGCCCAGGGAAATGGGAAAGCTGCTCCCAGCCTTACAAGATCAGACACAACAGGTTGCTGATTTAACAAGCTGCACTAATGCAGGATTTCTTGGCTGCTTTTCCCCCTGAAGGAGGAATTTCCCCCAGTTTTAATTCCTCACTAATTTTGATGCCTCACACTCATTTTGCTGGATTTTCCACACGCTCATTCCCGAGGTATTTATTTATTTGTGTGTGACCAATCCATTGTCACAGTGTACAGGATTGTGAACACCCCCAGCATGGATTAGAGGAGTTTTGGCTCTTGGAATGCACGGGAGAGGCTGAGGGAGCTGGGGATGCTCAGCCTGGAGAGGGGCCCCAGCTGAGAGGGGCCTCAGCCCTGCGTGTCCCTGGGTGTCCCTGGGGTCCCTGGGGTCCCTGGGTGTCCCTGGGTGTCCCATTGTGTCCCTGTCTGTCCCTGTGTGTCCCTTTGTGTCCCTGTGTGTCCCTGGGTGTCTGTTCCTGTCTGTCCCTGTGTGTGTGTCCCTGTGTGTCCCTGTGTGTCCCTGTGTGTGTGTCCCTGTGTGTCCCTGTCTGTCTGTCTGTCCCTGTGTGTCCCTGTGTGCCCCTGTGTGTCCCTGTGTGTGTGTCCCTGTCTGTCTGTCTGTCCCTGTGTGTCCCTGTGTGCCCCTGTCTGTCTGTCCCTGTGTGTCCCTGTGTGTCCCTGTGTGTGTCCCTGTCTGTCTGTCTGTCCCTGTGTGTGTCCCTGTGTCAGAAGGGTCAGGGCACTCCCAGGCTCTGCTCCATCCCTGTCCCATTGTCCCGGGGCTGAGCCCAGCAATTCCCCCTGCACAGGAGGCACAACTTCTGTCCTGGGCAGGGAGCAGAGAGGGGCTGGAGTCTCCTCCCTGGGGATATCCCAGAATATTCCACAGTCCCGTGCCCTGTGCTGTCCAGCCTGACCCCTCCCAGCATTCTGCACCTTTCCAGAACAAGGTGACAACCTGTGGCCACTGCTGTGGCCCGAGGTCACTGCCAGAGTCGCCCAGGGCTGGCCCCAGCTGGGAATGGCTCTGCTGTGCCCGTGGGGGCAGGAGGGGTGTCCAGAGCTGGGACTGCAAACCAGCCCAGCCCTGCCCTGGGAGCTCTGCCCTGTCCCCTCTGGAGCAGCAGCTCCATGGGCTCCTCTCCCTGCCCTCGGCTGGGACTGGGCTTAGAGCTGGGCTTGGGACTGGGATTAGAGCTGGGATTGGGACTGGGATTAGAGCTGGGATTGGGACTGGGATTAGAGCTGGGCTTGGGACTGGGATTAGAGCTGGGATTGGGACTGGGATTAGAGCTGGGCTTGGGACTGGGATTAGAGCTGGGCTTTGGGACTGGGATTAGAGCTGGGCTTGGGACTGGGATTAGAGCTGGGATTGGGACTGGGATTAGAGCTGGGATTGGGACTGGGATTAGAGCTGGGCTTTGGGACTGGGATTAGAGCTGGGATTGGGACTGGGATTAGAGCTGGGCTTGGGACTGGGATTAGAGCTGGGATTGGGACTGGGATTAGAGCTGGGCTTTGGGACTGGGATTAGAGCTGGGCTCTGGGACTGGGATTAGAGCTGGGATTGGGACTGGGATTAGAGCTGGGCTTTGGGACTGGGATTAGAGCTGGGCTCTGGGACTGGGATTAGAGCTGGGATTGGGACTGGGATTAGAGCTGGGATTGGGACTGGGCTTAGAGCTGGGATTGGGACTGGGATTAGAGCTGGGCTTGGGACTGGGATTAGAGCTGGGCTTGGGACTGGGCTTAGAGCTGGGCTTGGGACTGGGATTAGAGCTGGGCTTGGGACTGGGATTAGAGCTGGGATTGGGACTGGGATTAGAGCTGGGCTTTGGGACTGGGATTAGAGCTGGGCTCTGGGACTGGGATTAGAGCTGGGCTTGGGACTGGGATTAGTGCTGGGATTGGGACTGGGATTAGAGCTGGGCTTGGGACTGGGATTAGAGCTGGGATTGGGACTGGGATTAGAGCTGGGCTCTGGGACTGGGATTAGAGCTGGGTTTGGGACTGGGATTAGAGCTGGGCTTGGGACTGGGATTAGAGCTGGGCTTGGGACTGGGATTAGAGCTGGGTTTGGGACTGGGATTAGAGCTGGGCTTGGGACTGGGATTAGAGCTGGGCTTGGGACTGGGATTAGAGCTGGGTTTGGGACTGGGATTAGAGCTGGACTTGGGACTGGGATTAGAGCTGGGCTTGGGACTGGGATTAGAGCTGGGATTGGGACTGGGATTAGAGCTGGGCTCTGGGACTGGGATTAGAGCTGGGTTTGGGACTGGGATTAGAGCTGGGCTTGGGACTGGGATTAGAGCTGGGCTTTGGGACTGGGATTAGAGCTGGGCTTGGGACTGGGATTAGAGCTGGGCTTGGGACTGGGATTAGAGCTGGGTTTGGGACTGGGATTAGAGCTGGGTTTGGGACTGGGATTAGAGCTGGGCTTGGGACTGGGATTAGAGCTGGGCTTGGGACTGGGATTAGAGCTGGGCTTGGGACTGGGATTAGAGCTGGGCTTTGGGACTGGGATTAGTGCTGGGCTTTGGGACTGGGATTAGTGCTGGGATTGGGACTGGGATTAGAGCTGGGCTTGGGACTGGGATTAGAGCTGGGCTCTGGGACTGGGATTAGAGCTGGGCTTGGGACTGGGATTAGAGCTGGGCTTGGGACTGAGATTAGAGCTGGGCTCTGGGACTGGGATTAGAGCTGGGATTTGGGACTGGGATTAGAGCTGGGATTTGGGACTGGGATTAGAGCTGGGCTTGGGACTGGGATTAGAGCTGGGCTTTGGGACTGGGATTAGAGCTGGGCTTTGGGACTGGGATTAGTGCTGGGCTTTGGGACTGGGATTAGAGCTGGGCTTTGGGACTGGGATTAGAGCTGGGCTTTGGGACTGGGATTAGAGCTGGGCTTTGGGACTGGGATTAGTGCTGGGCTTTGGGACTGGGATTAGAGCTGGGCTTTGGGACTGGGATTAGAGCTGGGTTTGGGACTGGGATTAGAGCTGGGCTCTGGGACTGGGATTAGAGCTGGGCTTTGGGACTGGCATTAGTCCTGGCTGTTCAGGAAAAACCTTGTGGCTCCCATCTCCTCTGTCCCCAAGGGTTTCCAGAGAGCCATAAAAGGTGCCTTGGAAGAATCTTGGCTGTCCTGCCAGTCCGTCCATGGCCAGGTGTGAGAATGGGAGCAGGAAATGTCCCTGGAGCCCCGGGAGCTCCTCTGGCTTCCCTGCACGCTGGGGCTGAGATGTCAGGTGGCCTTGTCCCCTCTGTCAGTGACACAGCCCTGCCCTGGCCCGGCTGCCCCACAGGGACACAGCAGCACAAGGGAAGCAGGAGGTGGGAGGATGGGATTTTCTGCTCCTCAGCTGGGAAAGGCTGGGGACAGAGAGGGAGGTCAGGAGGAGGGAACAGCAGCGGGAGGCAGGAGTGAACCTGATGGGAGCAGAATTTATTGGGAAATTGTGAATTCATTCCCCAGGTGACAGCAGAGCAGCCCATGGGGCTGCAGGGACAGCACAGGGGGAGTGGTTTCAAACTGCCAGAGGGCAGGGATGGACGGAATTTTGGGCAGGAATTGTTCCCTGGCAGGGTGGGGAGAGGCTGGGATGGAATTCCCAGAGCAGCTGTGGTTGCCCCTGGATCCCTGGAATGTTCAGTTCCAGGTGGGACATTGGGACAGTGGGAGGTGTCCCTGCCATGGCAGGGCTGGCTCTGGGGGGGATTTGGGGTCCCTCCCAACCCAAACCATTCCAGGATTCTGGGATCTTTTAGGATTCAACGTTATTTTGTTTTAACCAGAGCTTTGGGGAATTTAATCTCTTGATTTTTAAGGTGCAAAAGTGAACATGGAGCTGTTTGCTTGACCCAAGCAGAGCCAGAACAGATCTTGAAAATAAAATCTTCAACCCTTTAGGAGGATGGAGGAGCTCTGCTGGGAGGAAAGGAGGGACAGGACACAGGGAATGGAGGGACAGGAACAGGGAATGGAGGGACAGGACACAGGGAATGGAGGGACAGGACACAGGGAATGGCTTCAAAGCAGGATTTGACGGGATCTTGGGCAGGAATTGTTCCCTGGCAGGGTGGGCAGGGCTGGCACAGGGTGCCCAGAGCAGCTGTGGCTGCCCCTGGATCCCTGGAATGTTCAATTCCAGGTTGGACATTGGGATAGTGGGAGGTGTCCCTGCCATGGCAGGGGTGGCTCTGGATGCTTTGAGGTCCCTCCAACCCAAACCATTCTGGGATTCCGGGATTTCTGATCTGTCCCTGATCTCTTCCACACCCAAATCCCTGCACCCTGGGGTGCCAGAGCTGCAGGAGCCAATCCAGGGACCAAGGGGAGCCTCTGGAGAGCTCGTGGTGCCAGTTTGGGTGCTGAGGCCAGGGGGATGTCACAGCAGAGCTGCAGATTGGCTTTGGACTCCAAACACAGGGAATTGCAGCTGGATCTGGCACCTCATGGAGCTGCTGCCAGCTGTGGGAATGCCAGGACTGACACTCCTGGCTGCTTCCCAAAAAAAGGCACAGCCCAACAGCTCTGTCTGCTCCAAAGGAGCCTGGATCCTGCTCCCAGACCTGGACCCTGCTCCCAGACCTGGATCCTGTTCCCAGACCTGGATCCTGCTCCCAGACCTGGATCCTGCTCCCAGACCTGGATCCTGTTCCCAGACCTGGATCCTGCTCCCTGAACCTGGATCCTGCTCCCAGACCTGGATCCTGCTCCCAGACCTGGATCCTGCTCCCAGACCTGGATCCTGCTCCCTGAACCTGGATCCTCCTCCCAGACCTGGATCCTGCTCCCTGACCTGGATCCTGCTCCCTGAACCTGGATCCTCCTCCCAGACCTGGATCCTGTTCCCAGACCTGGATCCTGCTCCCTGAACCTGGATCCTCCTCCCAGACCTGGATCCTGCTCCCTGACCTGGATCCTGTTCCCAGACCTGGATCCTGTTCCCAGACCTGGATCCTGTTCCCAGACCTGGATCCTGCTCCCAGACCTGGATCCTGTTCCCAGTGAGGGCACCCAGCCCAGTGGGCACCTTCAGCCCCAGCCCAGCCCTTCCTGCCCTGTGTGAGCTGGGCTGATCTCCAGCTCCAGAGGAGGCTGCTGCTGCCACCAGGGTTTAACAGGGAAGAGGGAATTTTCTGTCCTGGAATGCACCTAAAATGTGTGGCACTTGGCTTTGGAGCTCAACAGGAATTTGGTCCTGGAGCACTGGGTGCTGCAGAGAGCCCAGAGGAGGCAGCAGGATGAGCAGAGGGATGGAGCAGCTCTGCTGGGAGGAAAGGCTGGCACAGCTGGGATTGTTCAGCCTGGAGAGGAGAAGCTTTGGGCTGAGCTCAGGGTGGCCTTGCAGGGCCTGAAGGAGCTGCAGGAACCATGGAGAGAGACAATTGCCAAGGGATGGAGGGACAGCACCCAGGGAATGGAGGGACAGCACCCAGGGGATGGAGGGACAGCACCCAGGGGATGGAGGGACAGCACCCAGGGGATGCAGGGACAGCACCCAGGGAATGGAGGGACAGCACCCAGGGGATGGAGGGACAGCACCCAGGGAATGGAGGGACAGCACCCAGGGAATGGAGGGACAGCACCCAGGGGATGCAGGGACAGCACCCAGGGAATGGAGGGACAGCACCCAGGGGATGGAGGGACAGCACCCAGGGGATGGAGGGACAGCACACAGGGGATGGAGGGACAGCACACAGGGGATGGAGGGACAGCACCCAGGGGATGGAGGGACAGCACCCAGGGAATGGAGGGACAGCACCCAGGGAATGGAGGGACAGCACCCAGGGAGTGGAGGGACAGCACCCAGGGAATGCAGGGACAGCACCCAGGGAATGCAGGGACAGCACCCAGGGAATGGAGGGACAGCACCCAGGGAGTGGGTTCAAAGCAGGATTTTATGGGATTTTGGGAATTAGGAATTGTTCCCTGGGATGGAATTCCCAGATTTGCTGTGGCTGCCCCTGGATCCCTGGAATGTTCAGTTCCAGGTTGGACATTGGGACAGTGGGAGGTGTCCCTGCCATGGCAGGGCTGGCACTGGGTGGGATTTAAGGTCCCTCCCATCCCAAACCATTCCATGATTCCATGAAAACTGACTCTTGGCTGCCTCAATTTCTCTTCCCTGCTGAGGTTTCAATGTGATATTTATCACACGGAGGTGGATGTGAAATTACAGATTTTAACACCGTTTTCTCAGCTCTCCCAAATCAGAGCTCCTCTGTTTTCATTTCCACCAAGCAAACATCTCCAACCCTCTCTCCTATTGCTGCCAGAAGCGTCAGCAGCCAGCCCCAGAATCCCAGGCAGTCTGGAGGAACGCTCACCTTTAGAAAAAAACAGCTCTGTCACAACTTCTTGTGGTTTGATGACTCAGAAATAAAGCCTGTGCTGCTCTCAGAGCAAAAATCAGCACAGCGCATCACCCCCCTCCCAGATTTTCTGCTTCCCAAATGTTCTGGTGTTTCTCCACCGCCCTGAAGGATCCACTGACCTCCCTGGCTCGTTTCCCTGCCATTCCCGCAGGGGTGAGTAGGTCAGACACGGTTCTTCATTGCACAAGGCAGCACCATTTCCTCACTCCGGTTCCCCGGAATTTTGCAACCCGGGAGCATCCGGGGCAGTGCTGCTGCCTGAGCTGGGCCAGCTGCACATCCTGGGAGGAAGGGCTGCTGCAGGGTGGGACCTGCAGTTCTGGGGTCTGCAAACAGCTCCTGCAACCCCCAGAGATCTGCAAACACCTCCTGTAACCCTCAGAGATGCTCCAGGGAAGGATCTGCAGTTCTGGGGTCTGCAAACACCTCCTGTAACCCCCAGAGATCTGCAAACTCCTCCTGCAACCCCCAGAGATGCTGCAGGGTGGGATCTGCAGTTCTGGGGTCTGCAAACACCTCCTGCAACCCCCAGAGATCTGCAAACACCTCCTGTAACCCCCAGAGATCTGCAAACACCTCCTGTAACCCTCAGAGATCTGCAAATACCTCCTGTAACCCCCAGAGATGCTGAAGGGAGGGATCTGCAGTTCTGGGGTCTGCAAACACCTCCTGTAACCCCCAGAGATGCTGCAAGGTGGGATCTGCAGCCCCCGGAGCTGCTCCAGGGAAGGATCTGCAGTTCTGGGGTCTGCAAACACCTCCTGTAACCCCCAGAGCTGCTCCAGGGAGGGATCTGCAGTTCTGGGGTCTGCAAACACCTCCTGCAACCCCCGGAGGTGCAAACACCTCCTGCAGCCCCCAGAGATCTGCAAATACCTCCTGTAACCCTCCGAGCTGCTGCAGGGTGGGATCTGCAGTTCTGGGGTCTGCAAACACCTCCTGTAACCCCCAGAGATCTGCAAACACCTCCTGCAACCCCCAGAGATGCTGAAGGGTGGGATCTGCAGCCCCCAGAGCTGCTCCAGGGAGGGATCTGCAGTTCTGGGGTCTGCAAACACCTCCTGCAACCCCCGGAGCTGCAAACACCTCCTGCAGCCCCCAGAGATCTGCAAATACCTCCTGTAACCCTCAGAGATGCTCCAGGGAAGGATCTGCAGTTCTGGGGTCTGCAAACACCTCCTGTAACCCCCAGAGATGCTGCAGGGTGGGATCTGCAGCCCCCAGAGCTGCTCCAGGGAGGGATCTGCAGCCCTGGGGTCTGCAAACACCTCCTGCAGCCCCCGGAGCTGCAAACACCTCCTGCAGCCCCCAGAGATGCTGCAGGGTGGGATCTGCAGTTCTGGGGTCTGCAAACACCCCCTGCAGCTCCCACCTGCCCATGGTAAATCTGCAGCCCCTCCCTCCCTGTCCTGGCTCATCCTTCAGTGCTCACCTGGGCACTGCCTCTCTGCAGCTCCTGGTGTGGCTTTGAACAGCAGCCCTGTGCACTGGGGGGCACTGAATTGTCCCCAGACCCCCACTTTGGTCTGATCACAAGCCAGAAATTCCATTTTCTTGCACACAGTCTATACATATAAATATCCCACTATTCCAAAGTGGAAAACCCAGCAATCCTCCCCAAAAATAATCCAACCCAGTTCATCCCCTGGGATGATCCCTGCCTTGGGATCGCTCCCAGCCCCAAGGAGCAAACCCTGGCACGGCTGGAGCAGCAAACAAAGGTTGGCAGCAGAGCCCCAGCTCTGCTCCTCCATCAGTTCAGCTCTGCTGAGCTCCTGCAGATTCCCGATTTTCCACCAGCCCCGCTCCCATCCCAGAGCTTGGACACACCTGGAGGCTGCAGAGCTCCAGCCCCTCCCGGGGAAGGAGAATGGGAAGGTGGCAGCTCTGGAAAAGCTCTGGGTGATGGGGCTGAGCTGGCTCCTGGCTGCTGCAGGGCCACCAGCCCGGCTGTCACTGTCCCAGAGAGGCCAACAGGGAAACAGCCGGGCTGGGAGGGAGGGAGGGAGGGAGGGAAAGAAGGAGGGAGGGAAGGAGGGAGGGAGGGCAGCAGGAGCCGTGCCCGCTGCAGGTGCCCAGGTGGGAGGTGCTGGGGGGTCACCGGAGCTCCTGGCATGGGAAATGTGGAGCCAGAGCAGCACAGGAGAGAGGGAATCATGGAATTCCTGAGCGGGAATAAATCCCCAGGAATCATTGATCCCACCCAAAATCCCCCAGCAATCCCAGCCTGGGCATCCCTGGCAGCTCCTGGAGCTCTGTGCCCATTCCCTGGGGAGCCTGGGCAGTGCCAGCACCCTCTGGGGGAAGAGCCTTGCCCTAAAATCCATCCTAAATCCCTCCTGGCACAGCTCCAGCCTCTCCCTGGGTGCTGCAGCCCCCGAGCTCTGAGCTCCTGTGCTCCAGGAGGGTGCCCAGGGCTGGGACATCCCCAGAGATGCTGCCCCGGCCCCCTGGCGCTCCCCGAGCTCCATCCTCCAGGGATGCTGCACATTTTGGGGTGTGAGGAGGGAGGGGAGGTCATTTCAGGCCTCACTCCAGCCACCACCAAAACATCAAAAACCCCACCCAAAACCCCACCCCAAACCCCACCCAAACCCCACCCAAAACCCCACCCAAAACCCCACCCAAAATCCCACCCCAAACCCCACCCCAAACCCCACCCTCCACCTTCCCGTGAGGGAGGGGTGTCTGCGCTTACCACTGAGCCACAGGGGGATTCAGCAACGCCCACCTGGAACACACAGAACGAATTTATCAGCTTTGCAAGATGAGTTGGAGCTCCTTCAGAGGATGCTGCAGATGTGGGATAACACCCCTAAAGCATTCCTGGGATCAGGGAACATCCATCCCATGGGATAACATCCCCCAGCATTCCTGGGATCAGGGAATATCCATCCCATGGGATAACACCCCCAAAGCATTCCTGGGATCAGGGAACATCCATCCCATGGGATAACATCCCCCAGCATTCCTGGGATCAGGGAACATCCATCCCATGGGATAACATCCCACAGCATTCCTGGGATCAGGACACTTCCATCCCATGGGATAACATCCCACAGCATTCCTGGGATCAGGACACTTCCATCCCATGGGATAACATCCCACAGCATTCCTGGGATCAGGACACTTCCATCCCATGGGATAACATCCCACAGCATTCCTGGGATCAGGACACTTCCATCCCATGGGATAACATCCTAGCATTCCTGGGATCAGGAATGGCCATCCCATGGGATAACATCTCATCAGCATGCAATGGGAGCAGGACACTGGCATCCCAGTGGGATAGGATCCCACAGCATTCCTGGGATCGGGACATTCCGGGGATGGGATAACATCCCACAGCATTCCTGGGATCAGGACACTTCCATCCCATGGGATAACATCCCACAGCATTCCTGGGATCAGGACACTTCCATCCCATGGCTCCTGGCAGGGACAGTGGCCACCAGACTCTCATCAGCTGCAATAAGCAGGGATGGGATCAGTGGGATGGGATATTGGGATGGGATATTGGGATGGGATAATGAGATGGGATATTGGGATGGGATATTGGGATGGGATATTGGGATGGGATAATGGGATGGGATAATGGGATGGGATATTGGGATAATGGGATAGGATGGGATATTGGGATGGGATAATGGGATGGGATGGGATATTGGGATGGGATGATGGGATAATGGGATGGGATATTGGGATGGGATAATGGGATGGGACAATGAGATGAGATGGGATGGGATGAGATATTGGGATGGGATAATGGGATGGGATGGGATATTGGGATATTGGGATATTGGGATATTGGGATATTGGGATATTGGGATATTGGGATGGGATGACCCCTCCTTGCCTGACATTTCTTTACCAGCTGCTCTTGCCTGGGCAGCAGCTGCAGAGGGGAACTGAGCTGGTGACTGAGGCCTTTAAACAAAAGGATGAAAATATCTCAGCGTTTTTCTCGCTGCCCACTTTTCCAGAGCTTTATTCCATTTTCCCTCAGGGTGAGGATGCAGCCCCTGCTTTCCTTGCTCATCTGAGTAGAGGAGCAGGCTGAGGGTTCATTTCCCACACTGACCCCAAGCTCTGGTAAAATCTGCTTTTCTGCTGGCCCAGCCCCTGCCTGCTCTGTTCTCCCCTCCAGGGCAATCCCAGTTTTCCTTTGTCCCTGGGAAGCCTGGAGCAGGATCTGATCTTCTTGTTTTCACAGCCCCCAGGGAATTCCCTTTTGAAATCTTGGAATTTTGAAGCCTGGCAGGGCACTGGGGGGAACCAGGGAAGAGGGAGAAGCCCAGAGGTGGCCCAGGCTCCAGGAGGAGGCACAGGGGGAGCTGATTCCCTTCCCCACACCAGTGGCACCAGTTTGAGGCCAAGCACGGCCACCAAACCCCCTGGAATCTGAGGAAATGTGTGAAGTCACCCCAAAGGCTGAAGGGTGTCCCAGAGTTTGACCCAGCCTGGAGCATCACCAGGAAAAGCTGCTGGGAGGGTGGGCTGGGGCGGGAAACTGCACTTGTGGATAAATCAATCTGATGAAATAATTGGATTAAATCAGCAATGCAGGAGGCTCAGAAAGGGGGTTAGGGCAGCAGAGGCTCCCCCTGGGGTGGCCACAGGGCACTGGATCCAGGAGACATCCAGACTGGGATGAGGGAGGAGGAGGAGGAGGAGGAAGAGCAGGAGGGTGTGGGTGGTCAGTGACAGCAGAGTCAGGCTCTGCTTCCTCCTCAGAGGGGAAATCTGGGACAAAACCCGGTCCTGTCACTTCCCTGAATACCTGGGGAGGGGTGTGGAGCTTTGGGATGGGAGAGGTGCCTGGAGGAGCTGCTGGGGCACCCAGGGAGGGCACTGGGAGCCACTGCCTGTCCCCCCAGCCAGGGCTGGTGTCACCCTCCCATCCCAACGGGAACAGGGAGGGAGGGAACCCCTTCAGTGGGGACACAGGGACTCTGCTGTGCCCTTGTCCCCCAGTGCTGGGTCCAGCTCTGCAATTCCCAGCCCGGGGAGGAGCTGGAGCTGCTGCAGAGAGCCCAGAGGAGGCAGCAGGATGAGCAGAGGGATGGAGCAGCTCTGCTGGGAGGAAAGGCTGGCACAGCTGGGATTGTTCAGCCTGGAGAGGAGAAGCTTTGGGCTGAGCTCAGGGTGGCCTTGCAGGGCCTGAAGGAGCTGCAGGAACCATGGAGAGAGACAATTGCCAAGGGATGGAGGGACAGCACCCAGGGGATGGAGGGACAGCACCCAGGGAATGGAGGGACAGCACCCAGGGAATGGAGGGACAGCACCCAGGGGATGGAGGGACAGCACCCAGGGAATGGAGGGACAGCACCCAGGGAATGGAGGGACAGCACCCAGGGGATGGAGGGACAGCACCCAGGGAATGGAGGGACAGCACCCAGGGGATGGAGGGACAGCACCCAGGGAATGGAGGGACAGCACCCAGGGAATGGCTTCAGAGCAGGATTTGATGGGATTTTGGGAATTAGGAATTGTTCCCTGGGATGGAATTCCCAGATTTGCTGTGGCTGCCCCTGGATCCCTGGAATGTTCAGTTCCAGGTTGGACACTGGGGCAGTGGGAGGTGTCCCTGCCATGGGATGGGATCTCTTTAAGGTCCCTTCCAACCCAAACCATTTTAGGATTAATTCTATGAGGTCTCAGAGTCTCTCCCCCCTCCCCTCCCAGTCCCACCAGGGTCACTCCCAGCCCAGGGTTGTGTCTCCATCAGAGCAGATCCCGTTCCAGGATCCAAATCTGTAACTTCTATTTGACTTTGGGGGGGGGCTTGAAAGATCCTGTGACAGAGAGATTATTATTTAATGTATTTTTTACAGAGCTCCAACCCCGTGTAGGAATTCTCTTTGCCCTCCTGGATCTGTCAGTAGCCACAGATTTCATTTTCCCCAGGGCAATGACGACCTGTGGAGTGATGGGATCCCTCAGGAAATTTTCTCTGGAAGGTGACAAAGGACATTTCACAGCACGGGGTCCTGCAGATCTCTTGTAACTGCCTTCCTGGAAGCCTTTTGGGTTTAAATTGACCTCGTTTTTGTTTTGAGGAAAGAAATATTGAAATAAGAAGGGGAAGAAGAAAATAACACTTCATTCTTTCCATGAATTTTCCCTTTTCCTTGGAAAAGCTGCTGCTGTGGCCCTCACACAGGAAGAGATGAGGTCTCACATGTTTCTTTATTTGTGGCATGGAAACCCCTGAAAATCAGGGCCAAGGACCAGAATTGTACAAACCCTCACTGGCAGAGTCCTCTGGGCTCCTGAGCAGGAGGGAGTGAGAAATAATTCAGAATTCATTCAATAATCCAGAAAAAATTTGGTTTCCCACAGTGCCCCGAGCTGGGCTGAGCTCCTGGCAGACCCCAGGACAAGGGGTCAGGTCCTTCCCCAGCTCCATCCCCCATCCCAGGGCTGGGATGGGACCCCCAGTTCAGCCCCAAACCCTGCAGAAACCGTTTTGGATTGAGGTTTTCCACGTCACCCTACCAAGGATGAGCTTCCAGCAAAACCCTGGCCGAGAGGAATGAATGTCACATGAATTCACCTGCTGCTATCCCAGCATTAACACAACCCCCAAAGTCCTACAAACAAGGGTTTGGGAGCACCAAATCTGCACAATCTCTGCCAGGATCCAGAGCTTCCCTTGGTGGAATCCCCAAATCCCACAGCTCAGGGATGGGGAAAAGGCACAGGGCTGTGGGGACTGCAGCTGGGAAATCTGGCTGCAGCCTGCCCTGAAATTCAATTTAATTGAAAAAAAATCCCAAATGTTAAATTAAAAATGTGCTGACAGCTTTGGAAGGGGCTGGATGGGGAGGCTCCAGAGCCCCAGAATGGGGTGAAATGGAATTCCCTTCCTGCAGAGGAATTCTGAGCCCTCAGCTGAGGCACAGGGACTGGGGAATTTATTTAGGTGAGGATGATTCAGATGGGTCATCACTGATCACCACTCACGGCTTTAACGACCACACAGAGGAAATTTGGATTAGTGCTGACCAAAGCTGGGGTTTATTGTTCCCAGGGGTCCTGGGAAGGTTCTTCCCCTGAGCTACAAACTCATCCCCCCTCCTGACTGGGAATCCCTGGGTCCCTGGAATGTTCAGTCCCAGGTTGGACATTGGGGTTGGAGCAGCCTGGGACAGTGGGAGGTGTCCCTGCCATGGCTGGGGTGATTTTAGGGTCCCTCCAACCCAAGCCAGTCTGGGATTCCGTGATCCCCTGAGATAAATTTGGGGTTATCAGCTCCCCCAGGCTGAGCAGAATCCTCTGGGATCTGGGCAGAGACTCATCCCAAGCTCAGACAAACTTCCCAGAACGGTTTCTGTTGGAAAATCCTTTTGTCCCTCCCACTGTCCCAGGCTGCTCCAGCCCCAGTGTCCAGCCTGGAACTGAATCATCTCCTCACTGGAGGTTGGTTCATCCTCCCAGCATTTAAAGCATTGAAAACCCGACCTGCTTGATCTGCTTTGACAGGGTGACCCTTCAGCAAAAACATCATTGAAAATTTGGATTTTCCTCCACAGAATCCAACCACCTCAGAGGCCATTTTATATCCTCATTTTCATCAGCAGATCCCAAAATCCCCAAATCCCCGGGGCTGGCAAAGCCCTCCCAGCCCCTGCAGTCCCAGCTGTGCCCCACGGCCACCTTGGCACCCTGAGTGCCACCTCCAGGTGCCACCTGCAGGGATGGGCACTCCAAAGCTCCCTGGGCAGCCCCTGCCAAGGCCTGAGCTCCCTTTCCATGGGGAAAGATCTCCCAGTACAGCAAGAAACAAAGAGGTTTTATGCTCAGAGATTTTCATGGTGGCACTGCCAGGAGAATGAAAGATCCAAGATGCCCCAATGGTGCAGGAAAAAGGATCAGTCCAAACATCCTCTCCAAGCTCCCAGGAATTCACACCAAATCCCTGGGGAATGTCAGCAGAAGGAAGGACCTCAAAAATACCCCCAATTCAGGAAAAAAGCCCCACCACAGGGCCAGGGGAACCTGAGAAGCAAAACTAAAAAAAAAGCTTTTCTGTTAATTGAGCTGAAGCTTTCTGCCCACACCACCCCCAGCACGTGAGCCCCAGCCTTGCCTCCCTTATCAAGGAAGTTTTTCAGAGGCAGCAGCAGCCCTGAGTAATTTCTTTATCTCATTTCCTCTCCTTTTACAAGTGCCTGTGTTATGGTGTGAGGCCCAGAGAAGTTTTCTCTCCGTGTGTCTCCCTGCTGGGCTGGTTTTCCCCGGAGCTCCCAGCACACGGGAGGTGATTCCCAGCCTTCCCAAAGCCCTGGAGCTCCTGCTGCCCTCATTCCCAGCGGGCTGAGAGGGTCAGGAGTGTCCCTGTCCCTGCACAACTCGTGTGGGGTTGTTCTGTCCCTCCCTACCCTCATTTTCCACCGATTTAACCACGTTAAGAGGAGCAAATTCATTCCGAGTGTGGTGGAAGTGAAGTCAAACCTCATCCGTGGTCTGCAGGCAGAGCCAAAACTTTGGGAATTGCTCCCAAAAAAACGTTCCTGAGCAGCAGCAGAGGAGGCAGGACACGGGATCGGGAATGGGTTGGGTCGGGAGGGACCTCAAGGCTCCTCCAATTCCATGGGCAGGGATTCCCACCGTCTCAGGTGGGTCCAGCCTGGCCTTGGACACTTCCAGGGCTGAGGCAGCCACAGCCCCTCCTGCACTTTGGGAAGGTCCCTCCCATCCCGATCCATGCTGGGATTCCCCCCCATTCCCTGCCGAGCACACGGGCTCGGGGCAGGGTTGTGTTTCCTCTCTGCTCACCTGTGCGGGCTGAGGTTATGCAAATTCCACCAGCGCTGAAATCCTCACCTGGGAGCAGCACCTGGCCGAGGAGGAGAACACCGAGTCCTTTGTCCCAGGCAAATCCTTCTCTTCCCTCTCTGGGTCAGCGCTGTGAGTTCCCTGGAGCTTCCCAGGATCACTGAGCCTGGAAAACACCCCCAGCACCGAGCCCAGCACTGCCCAAAGCTGCTCCTGCTCAGCTCAAAACTCTGCCTGAGCTGAGCCGCAGGAAATGCTGATGATCACAATTCGATTTTGGTGTGATATCAGTGTCTGGGGAAGGACAGGGACAGGGACAGAGCTCCCCGAGGCTGAGCTGCCCCTGCTGACATCCTGGCACTGCTCAAAGGGAATTTTTTTTAGCTTCAAACTCACCCAGAGCCACCCCTGGCATGGCAGGGACACCTTCCACTGTGCCAGGCTGCTCCAAACCCCATCCAGCCTGGCCTGGGACAGGAATTCCCCAAGAATGGGGAAGCCACAACTTTTCCAAGCTCTCTGAATTTGAGAGCTCCTTCCTTCTGCTGAGCTTTCTGCTGCACCTTGCATGAGCCATAAATGTGTTTTCCTTTCTTTCTTTTATGTCTGTAGAGGGGAAAAAAGGGACATTAAAGGCAGGGGCTGGGGTTTAGGGCTCTACTGGAGATGTTGTGGCTCATCAGAGCTCTGGGGGGAACTTAGAGAAGATTTCCAGTACCTGAAGAGGCTTCAGGAAAGCTGGGAAGGGGATTTTCACAAGGAGATGGAGTGAGAGGACAGGAAGAAATTCGTTATTAGGGAGAAATTGTTCCCTGGGAGGGGCTGGGATGGAATTCCCAGAGCAGCTGTGGCTGCCCCTGGATCCCTGGAATGTTCAGTTCCAGGTTGGACACTGGGACAGTGGGAGGTGTCCCTGCCATGGCAGGGGTGGCTCTGGGGGGGATTTGGGGTCCCTCCCAACCCAAACCAGTCTGGGATTCCTCTGCAGTGCCCACACATGGATGCTGTGGATGGACAGGACCAGGCACTGCCCCCAAAATCCTCCCCACAAAATTCCCAGCCCTGAATCTCACCCAGGTCCTTCCTGCTCTGCTCCTGCCCTCCCCCTGCACTGCTCAGACCCACACGGGGACTTTTTCCTCTCACCGCCCCCCCCCCAGATTTTCCTTATTTCAGGCATTTCTTTTCCTCCTGGGCAAACAAATTGTCCCAGATTTTTTGAACTCCCTCCCCCTCAGGACAATAGGCCAGGCATGGAGTGAAGCTGTTCCTCCTTAACTGGGGCTGCCACCCATTCCTCCTGCTTTCAGCAAGGGACTGGTGCTAAATTCAGGATTCTCATTCTCCCCTGGGCAGCAGGAAAAGCTGGATCCTGTTCTGGATCTCAGACAGGAATGAAAAAGCCACTGGTGTTGCCCCTCCTGTGTTTGTTGCCTCAGTCACAGTCCAGGGATAACTCCAGCACAAGCAAGGGATGAGCTGAGCTTGATCACAACGTTGGTAAAAGAGTTGGACTTGATTACTGAGAGGTTTTAATGAACTACTTGGTTGTCTCCTTTCAAAAATTCCCAAACCTCTGCTGCCTCATGACTGAAAAGGAAACGTCTCAGCAAACAGGGTGCAGGTAAAGGGAAAGCTGAGGGTGAAAACACCTCCAGATCCACACAAAGACACTTTGGGAGAGCCAAACTTACCATGGGAGAGCAGCTCCTTCATGGAAATCCCAAACTGATACAAAACCCCTTGGATTTTGGAGAATCCTGGAATTCCTGAGGCTGGCAAAGCCCTCCCAGCCCCTGCAGTCCCAGCTGTGCCCCATGGCCACCTTGGCACCCTGAGTGCCACCTCCAGGTGCCACCTGCAGGGATGGGCACTCCAAAGCTCCCTGGGCAGCCCCTGCCAAGGCCTGAGCTCCCTTTCCATGGGGAAATTCCTGCTGCTGTCCAAGCTGAGAGAAGTTTTGGAGTAGAAATTGGGAGGGAATTTTGCCTGTGAAGGGGGAGAGGCCCTGGCCCAGAGCAGCTGTGGCTGCCCCTCCATCCCTGCAATGTTCAGCTCCAGGTGGGACACTGGGACAGGGCAGGTGTCCCTGCCATGGCAGGGGGGGTGGGATGATCCTTAATTCCCTCCCAGCTCAGCCATTCCACAGCTCTGGGGTTACTCCACTGTGCCATTCCTAATGCCATGACTAAAGGATTTTCTAATTTTAGGCCTCCTTTGTTTGTTCCACACGAGGAAATGGAAAAAGTGAATTCCTGTTGATCAACCAACCCCTCTGCCAGATATAGCACATTATTCCTTCTGTTTGGAAAGTTTCATTTCCAAACACCATCCATTAAAAATCAAAGCCCATTCATGCTGCACTTTTACCATCCAAATATTTTCCAGCAGATCTCACCAAAGAAATGGTTTTTTTTTTTCCTGCTGTTATGACCAGCTCCACTCCCACCAAAAAGCTCAGCATGGCATCACCTTTTAACCCAAATTCAAACACAAAAGTGGGATTCTTGTCCATTTAGGAGCTGGAACCACCAGTGACCATCACAGGAGTGCTCTGGCCAGGGAGGAGCACTGGGAATGATGAGGGGCTGGGAGCTGGGGGGACACCTGAGTCCTTTGCCTCCATGCCAGTGGTTGTTTGGAATTCTCCTCCACTCAGCTCTGGCCTAGCAAAGCTGAGCTCTGACATCTCCACTGCTTCCCATCCCTCACTAAAGGTAATAAAGCTTCTGATGGCAAATTAATTCAACACGTTGACAGCTGTGATTTCATTGCAGGGCATGAGGGAACTCTTGGAAAGAGTCAAAGAGAGGTGTCCCCCAAAGTGAAGGGCTGGAAAACAAAACCTTTGTTTGCTCTACTGCACTTGAAGTTCAAAGTTCACCCCTTCTTTTTCCACACGACAGAAAAACAATCCATGGGATTTTTTTTTTTTTTCCTTTTGAGTCTCACCCACAAATTCATGCACACAATTACATCAAATGGTTTTGGTGTGAGAGGAACCTTAAATCCCATCCCAGCCCTGCCCTGGGCAGGGGCACCTCCCAGTGTCCCAGGCTGCTCCAATGCAGCCTTGCAGAGGTTTCCATGATCTGGGTGCTGCTCATCACTGCAGTCAATAAACCAGGACACAAAACTGCTGAAAATACCAAGAAACAAACCTGAAATAATCAACAATTAAAGCTCCAACATCCAATTTCTCCAGTGGGTTTGGATCACAGAATGGGGTGGGGTTGGGGATGGGTTTTTAAAAACACATTCAACAATAAATTATCTGCAAATGTGGCTTTTACAGAGCCAAAGAATCATCGGGGTTGGAAGAGACCTTCAAAATCACCCAGCATCACCCCCAGGGCCACATCCAGACTCCTGAACACTCCCACAGACAGTGACTCCAAACCTCCCTGGGCAGCTCATCCCAAGGCCTGACCACTCTGCCAGGGCAAAAAAAATATCCTGGACTGTCCCATCTGCACCTCTGTGACCTCCCAGCCCGTTCTGGAGAGCTCAGATCTGCTCTGTGCTGGCTGGGCCAGGCCTCCAGCAGCCACCCCTGGCCAGGTGTGTCAAACCAAGGCTGGTTTTCATTTCAAGGTGTGCCAGGATTTCCCTCCGTGCCCCAAACAGCCACTGGCCAGCAAAGCAAATGCACTCAGGGCAAAGTCAGTGCAAATAACTGCGGAGTTTTCTCCAGGTCAAAAGGAGGAGGATTGCTTCCTCCCCAGCTCCACCCACAGCAAACCCAGCACAAAAAGCCTTCTGTTCTGTCTCCCAAAGAAAAATCCCCTGGCATTTCACTTTGATTGATAATGGGCAATAAACTGAGGCTGGAACCCAGTAAATGTGTTGGGTT
Organism: Acridotheres tristis; assembly: GCA_037013685.1. Lineage (NCBI taxonomy): Eukaryota > Metazoa > Chordata > Aves > Passeriformes > Sturnidae > Acridotheres > Acridotheres tristis. The sequence goes on from CM072884.1 coordinate 113,892,361, forward strand.
GGAACACAGAGAGTCCAGGCATGGATCCTATTCCCTGTCCTGGGGCTGCCCAAGCTCAGGGACTTTGGGGTCCCAGCCCGGGGAGGAGCTGGAGCTGCTGCAGAGAGCCCAGAGGAGGCAGCAGGATGAGCAGAGGGATGGAGCAGCTCTGCTGGGAGGAAAGGCTGGCACAGCTGGGATTGTTCAGCCTGGAGAGGAGAAGCTTTGGGCTGAGCTCAGGGTGGCCTTGCAGGGCCTGAAGGAGCTGCAGGAACCATGGAGAGAGACAATTGCCAAGGGATGGAGGGACAGCACCCAGGGAATGGAGGGACAGCACCCAGGGAATGGAGGGACAGCACCCAGGGGATGGAGGGACAGCACCCAGGGGATGGAGGGACAGCACCCAGGGAATGGAGGGACAGCACCCAGGGGATGGAGGGACAGCACCCAGGGGATGGAGGGACAGCACCCAGGGAATGGAGGGACAGCACCCAGGGGACGGAGGGACAGCACCCAGGGGATGGAGGGACAGCACCCAGGGAATGGCTCTGAACTGCCAGAAGGAAGGCTTCTATTGGATATTAGGAAGGAATTGTTCCCTGGGATGGCAATGAGGGACTGGGATGGAATTCCCAGAGCAGCTGTGGCTGCCCCTGGATCCCTGGAATGGATGGGATGGGATGGGATGGGATGGGATGGGATGGGATGGGATGGGATGGGATGGGATGGGATGAGCTTTAAGGTCCTTCCCAGCCCAAACCATTCCAGGACTCCATGCTTATCCCTGGCCTGATGCTGAGATCCCCTGCAGTGGGGCTTCTCCCCGTGGTTTCTGTCCCAATCCCTCTGTGCTGGTGCAGGATTTGCTGCTCACTCATCCCATGGAGTGCCAGGGAATGGAGATGTTTGGATGTGCAGAAGGCAGAGCCCTGGTGGCAGCCAGGCTGGGATCACCAGGAGTCTGGAATTGCCAGAGCCAGGATCCAGGACTCTGCAGGAATCCCCAGCTGGAGCAGCCCTGGGGCTTGTGGTGCCTGAGGCTGAGCTGGGATAACACAGAAAACGGCACGGACTGATCCCATGGGAATGGAGCAAACCCAGCCCTGCTGGGCCCCTCCTGCTCCCCAGCAGCCGGGCTGGGCAGTGCTGCAGCAGCTCTGGGGGACTCAGCAGGACAGATGCAGGAATGCTGGCAGTGCTGCCACGCCATCCCTGTGTCCCCAAACTGTCCCTGTGTCCCAAACTGTCCCTGTTCCCAAAACTGTCCCTGTTCCCAAAACTGTCCCTGTGTCCCAAACTGTCCCTGTTCCCAACTCCATCCCTGTTCCCCAAACTGTCCCTATTCCTAACTCCATCCCTGTTCCCAAAACTGTCCCTGTTCCCCAAACTGTCCCTGTTCTCAAATCCATCCCTGTTCCCAAAACTCTCCCTGTTCCCAAAACTGTCCCTGTTCCCAAAACTGTCCCTGTTCTCAAATCCATCCTTGTTCCTGACACCATCCCTGTTCCCAAAACTGTCCCTGTTCCCAACTCCATCCCTGTTCCCAACCCTATCCCTGTTCCCAACCCTATCCCTGTGTCCCAAAACTGTCCCTGTTCTGACACCATTCCCTGTTCCCAGCTCCATCCCTGCTCCCACTCTCTGCCACCAGAAAACTCACCAGTTGTGGGTTCAACTTCCCAGAGCCCACATCAATCCTGGCTGCCCTGGGGTATAAGAAATGGATTTCCAGTAGGATTTCATGTCCAAAGTGTTCTGGTCAAGAGCTCTGGGAGTTTTTCCTGTGCCAGGGAGCCGGGAGCTGAGCCATGGATTGGGGTTGTGCTCAGGGATTTGTTCTTCCCAACCTCTTTTACCTCCCACAGCTGAGTCTCTGCTCTCACTGCAGCTCTCGAGACAGATTTTTTTCTGGAGCCTGATGTTTGCCAAGGAAAAGCATCACCATGAGCTTTGGTGGGCAATTAATCAGTGTTTGATTAGCCCTTCCCTCCTCCTCCTCCTCCCCCCAGTCCCCTCTGGAATTCTCTCTCTCATTCCAACACTTCCTCACCTGCTGTTCTGGATCTCAAGGGCTGCAGAAACAAGCAGAGAACTCAAAAATCTGCAAGGCAAGTTCAGTGCAGCCCAATCAATTCTCAAATGTGGATTTGAGGCGCTGTGTGTGAACCCTGTGTGTGCCTTGAGAGCAGGTGGAGGATGTGAGGAGCACTCACAGGGAACAGAATTCCTGGGGGAGGGAATTGCAGGATCCTCCTGGATCTCACTGAAGGTCCCAGCTGTGCCTGGCAGGACAGGGAATGGCCTGGCTGGAGGCAGATGGGGCAGCTGTGGTCAAGGACACTTGGAAGGAGTTTTAATTCTTGTAAGGGAGGGGGAAAATCTGGATTTGAATTGCAATTCCAGTCTGTGTAAGGCAGCTCTGGCTGAAACAAGGCATTGCCCAGGATTGTCCTGTCCTGTGTTCCTTAGATCCCAAAATCCCCAAATCCCCGGGGCTGGCAAAGCCCTCCCAGCCCCAGCTGTGCCCCATGGCCACCTTGTCCCCCTGAGTGCCACCTCCAGGTGCCACCTGCAGGGATGGGCACTCCAAAGCTCCCTGGGCAGCCCCTGCCAAGGCCTGAGCTCCCTTTCCATGGGGAAATTCCTGCTGCTGTCCAAGCTGAGCCTGCCCTGGCCCAGCCCGAGGCTGTTTCCTCAAGGAATCTTCCAGAAGGAACACAGGGCTGCTGTACCCACCAGGAAATTTCTGGGATCCATTTGGATGAGCCCCAGCTCTTCACTCTGAAGTCTCAGACAACACTTAAAAATCCACATTCTATTAAAATCCTAATTAAAAAGCACCCAACCGAAGGCCCAAGCAATTAAGTGAGTGACCCTCCCTTCTCCAGGAGCTCAGCTCTGGGAACTCTCTCCCTGCAGGGCAGCAGGATGGAAACTTTGACACGATTTTAATGACAGGGCAGTGATGCTGTGGCAGCTCCCAAGGGAGGGCAGGAAGGTCCCAGCCCAGCATTCCTGCACGTCCCAGCTCCTGCTGATTCAGGAGAGAGCTTGAGCAGCAAGAATTTATCCAGCAGATTAAAAAGCAGGTGCAGCACATGGTAATCCCTCTGCCAAATTGTGCTGTGTGGGAGAGGCATTCAGCAAGAACTTTCCATGCCTTGGCAGCACATGGAGCCATCCAGGCTCCCACAGCCTTCCAGGAAAGGGACTGGCACAGTTTTGGGGAGGGTTGTGCTGCTGAGCAGGGAAAAGCTGCTTTTTATGGCAAGTCCTGTATTTTTCCCACTCGAATAACATCAATAAATGGATCATTACTTGATTTACAGAGGCTCAATCCAGCACGGGTCAGCTCCTAGAAAAGGTCAAAAAAAAATCCACGCTGCTGTTAAAGGCATTTAAGAATCTCAGGATTGGGCTGGAGGGGATTTTCAGGATCGTGTCCCACGGGCAGGGACACCTCCCACTGTCCCAGTGTCCAACCTGGAACTGAACATTCCAGGGATCCAGGGGCAGCCACAGCTGCTCTGGGCACCCTGTGCCAGCCCTGCCCACCCTGCCAGGGAACAATTCCTAATTCCCAAAATCCCATCCAGCCCTGCCCACCCTGCCAGGGAACAATTCCTAATTCCCAAAATCCCATCCAGCCCTGCCCACCCTGCCAGGCAACAAGTCCTAATTCCCAAAATCCCATCCAGCCCTGCCCTCCTTCAATTTAAAACCATTCCCCTTGTCCTGGCACTCTCTGCCCATGCACAAAACTCCTCTCCCTCCTTTTCAGAGCCCCCTTCAGGCTCTGGGATGGGCTCTGAGGTCTCTCAGGAGTCTCCTCCCCATCAGGGAATTATTTGGATGAACTGTTCTGTAAATCCCACACACCCTGGGGATTAGGATCACTTACACAGAGCCACAAGTAGCACCCAAAATTTACCTTTTCCATCTGGAACCGGCCACTTTTCTCTGTGTGCGGCCCCCCACGGGCTCCTTCAAAGCAAAGAGATTTACAAAGAGAAATGCCTAACAGCACTTTGCAAAGGTGGGATCATAAAATCGTGGAATGGTGAGGGCTGGAAGGGATGTCGCAGATCTTTTCCACATCTGCTGTGGGGATGGGAGGCAGAGCTGGAGGCTGAGCGTGGAGTTGGTTTTATTCAGGATAAAGCCATTGTTGGATATTTAGCTCCACCTACGGGCACCTCCTGGAAAGCCTGAGTCAGTCATTCAGTCCCGCTTCAAGGCTCTAATCCCAAAATATTCCAGGTGGGAAAAGCCCTTCAGGAGCAGCCGGTGCCACCCCAGCAGCAGCAGCGTCACCCCAAGGGTCACATCCAGAGACTCCAAACCTCCCCGGGCAGCTCATCCCAAATATTCAATGTAGTAAATCCTTCAGTCGTGGCGTCAGGAATAATAATCCCAGAGTTATGGAATGGCTGAGCTGGGAGTGACCATGGTCCGATTCCGTGGCAGGGACACCCCACCTGTCCCAGTGTCCCACCTGGAGCTGAACATTCCAGGGGCAGCCACAGCTGCTCCGGGCCGGGGCCTCTCCCCCTTCACAGGCAAAATTCCCTCCCAATTTCCACTCCAAAACTTCTCTCAGTTGGACACCAGGAGGAATTTTTCCCCCAGCTCCCTCTCCCAGGATTTGTTTTCCAGCCCCAATTCTCTCCCCGGGCCAAACAAAAGGAATTCCTGGCAGGAAAACAAACACACATTTCACACGGCAAAGTCGGGAATGTGACAGTCCCCGTTACCAACGGGAATTTTGTCAGGGAAGAGAAATCCAGCCCTGCCAGCTCCATCCTGTCCCTTGGCATTGGAGTCACCCCTGTGCTCCTGCCTCACTCCCTGGGACATTAAAAATTTGGTTTTCTTTGAAAGCTTAATGTCAAAATGTTCTTTACCAGTGTCTTGGGGAATGTCTTTATCATTCTTTTGTCTTTCCAGATCCAATTATAAATTATTAAAAGCATCAGCGAGGAATAATTCACTGGAAAATGTTTCTGAAGTGTGTTGGGCAAGGCAGGATAAAAGCAAAAATGAAGAATTTGTGTCTCCCAAGACAAACCAGAAGCAGAAATTGAGTGGTGATGGTGCCAAGGGTAAAATCCCTGCTGGAATTGTTCAGGTGGTTCCAGAATTGTTCAGGTGGTTCCAGAATTGTTCCAAGGTGGTCCCAGAGTTGTTCAGGTGGTTCCAGAATTGTTCAGGTGGTCCCAGAGTTGTTCAGGTGGTCCCAGAATTGTTCCAAGGTGGTCCCAGAATTGTTCCAAAGTGGTTCCAGAATTGTTCAGGTGGTTCCAGAATTGTTCAGGTGGTCCCAGAGTTGTTCAGGTGGTCCCAGAATTGTTCCAAGGTGGTTCCAGAATTGTTCAGGTGGTCCCAGAATTGTTCAGGTGGTCCCAGAATTGTTCCAAGGTGGTCCCAGAATTGTTCCAAGGTGGTCCCAGAATTGTTCCAAGGTGGTCCCAGAATTGTTCAGGTGGTCCCAGAATTGTTCAGGTGGTCCCAGAATTGTTCAGGTGGTCCCAGAATTGTTCCAAGGTGGTTCCAGAATTGTTCAGGTGGTCCCAGAATTGTTCCAAGGTGGTCCCAGAATTGTTCCAAGGTGGTCCCAGAATTGTTCCAAGGTGGTCCCAGAATTGTTCAGGTGGTCCCAGAGCTGCTGGAGTTCATTCTTTCCCCACCCCTGGCCAAGTCTGGACTAAAACAACAACGACTGATCGAGTTTAAAATAGAAAAGTTACTAAACTTGGGGCTGCTCTGGGAAACAAAACTGATTAAAAAGGAACTTTGGTCCTTCACCTTGAGAACAAGGAAGGGTTAAATTTTAATTGAGTACCAGAAATTCCTTTTTGCCATCACAGGAATTCCATCCCTACCCACAGCAAAACCTTCATGGTTTTCCTTCATTTCTTTTGCAGCAAAAGAATTTAAAAGTTCTCAGGTAAAGCCATTTCAATACTTTGGTTTATTTTCATGCTCCAGGAGCTTCAAAAATTTTTTTTTTTTTTTTTTTTCCAAAAATCATGGAATGGATCACGGAATGTTTTGGGATGGAGGGACCTTAAAGCTCATCCCATTCCACCCTCCACTATCCCAGTCTGACCCTGGATACTTCCACAACCTCTCTGGAAAAAAACCCAAATTATTTATTTCTTTTCTATAAATATTTCATGTATTCTGAAGGCACAGGGATTATTGAGGAGCAGGAAGATGCTGATACCTTTATTAGAACTTGAGGCACAGAGAAATCAGGTTTTTAATGGAATATCCCCCAATATTCATTTTTATGAATTCGAATTTTTTGAAATTGGGTTTTATTCATGAGCAGATTCTCACATTTGGAGATCATGCAATTCTCTGAAGGCTGGAAAGTTCTTCTGGTAATCGATTTATCAGGGCCTGGCACAACATTCTGCCCCTTTGGAAGCTGAAAATTCCCAATTTTGAAGCTGAACTTTTGAGTGGTTCCATGCAGAAAACACCAAGACATTTACAAGAAGACAACAAAATATTTTAATTTCAATCTGCCCCCGTGCTATACAAGTGTATAAAATACCAACTAAGCATCCATTGGAACATTACAAAAATAAAAGGACCAGAAAAAAAGCAAGCAGCACACTGGAGTCAGGAGGTGGCAAATCCAACCAGGAACACACTGGGAGCATTCCAAGATTTCCAGGGGTCAGGTATTATTACAATGACAAAAAAAATAAAAATAAAAATCAGATTTATTGATGGTTTGAAGTGTGAAAAGCTTTTGTAGGAAAGCAGCAGGCACCTCTGGGTTTCTAGTGCCAAACTCATGCTTGGATTTTTCCATGGAAAAAAAGGACAGGACAGGAATTATTCCCAAAGTTTGAATGTGAATGTGGTGAGACACAAAGTCCAGCAGTATTTGAGAAACGTGGAAAAGTCTTGGAAAGGCTTCAAGGCAGTTTGTGGCAAACCTGCAAAGTTTTTTTTGTTTTTTCTGCACTTTTAACTCCTTTAATTTTGGGTGTTGAATGCAGCACGTGGAGCCAAGCTGAGGGGAACCCAAAATAATCGGATTTTCCTGTGCCCAGCTGCAGGAATCCCTGGAATCAGCTTTTCCCAACAGCTCCAGGGCCACTCAGACACCAGGACCAGCCTTTGCTCCAGTTCCCAGGGAAGAACAATCCAAGCTAGAGCAGAAAATTCCATTTATTCCTGGTCTCTAGGCCCAGATTTGTGTTCCAGTCAGGAATTTCAGGCCTGCAATGGTTCTTTTTAAAAACAAATATTATTTATAAATACCAAGGTGTGAACCAGGAATTTCAGGGAACATTTGCTTCAATCTCTTCTCAGACCAACTGTGGCAAAAGCAAACCAAGACAGAGCCACAGTTTGATTCCTAAAAACACCACGAGAGGCTCAAACTTCTTTTTTTTTTTTTTTTTCCCAAGACCTCAAGTGGTATTTTCCATGGATAGCAATTCCTACCTCTCCCCCACCCCCAAAAAAAAAATCCTGAACCCTGTTTCAAAGTGAGGATCTCCAGTTTAAAAAAATCAGTATTAAAATATTTCTTTCTTTGAAATTTCCATTTAGGAGCCTTTAAACACTGCCATAAAAAATCCCTAAAGCTTCTCCCACAAATTCCCTGCCTAAAGCAGCATTCCTTGGCATTTTAACATTTCATCCCAGCTGAGTTTGGAAGCAAAAGCTCAGAAAGTTTGGATTTCTGGATACCCCAAACCAGTAGAAAAAGATCCAAGTGTGCAGCTTGGAGTAGGGATGGACAAGGAAAAGGCACTCCAGCTCTCCTCACTGCTTCCTGCAGGCAATTTCCCAATCCCTAACAAATCTTTACTCATCAAAAATGCAGATTTTCAAGTTTCTCTGTTTGTTTTTTTTTTTTCCCCCCCCACTGGAAAAATCCCCCTGCTCTGGATATGCACCATCAGCATTATTTGAGTCCTTTTTTTTCCCCCTCCCCCAAAGTCAAAGCTCCCAAATAAATCCTATTAAAGATATAAATTACCTGAACTTAAATAATTTATTTAAAATCCATGTATTCCAACAACTCTCCTATTGCACCTTTTTTTTTTTTTTTTTTCCATTGCTTTGCCAGGTAAAAAACCCTCTGCAGGAATTTCAAAAGGTTCAAATTTTAAAAGCACAAATTCCAGAGCACCAAAAAGCAGGTGCTGGAGGAATTAAATCCTGCTAGAAAACGAGTGCCAATAAAACCAAATATAAATATATCATGTATGTACAAATCCAGGAGGAATTCTGGGATGCTGAGATAATAAATAACTTGAAACAATTCCCAGATTTCCAGAAACTTGGGAGAAACTCTAGAAAAAGAAAAAGCAAATTATTTCAGAAGACCAAGAAGAAACATGCACAAAACCTAGTGTAAGAAAATTCCCCCAATTCCCATCATCTTTCCAACCCTGTTATCCCAAAGTTTTCCAAACATCCACCAGCTGGAGGATTTATGGAACAACAGGGAAAGCTTCCCCCAAAAGCTGCTTTCCCCCCCCCAAAAAAAGGAGCCCAGTTTGTCCTGTTTTGTCCCCAAATGTCCCCATCTCCCATCCCTGGGATCTGGGAATTCACTCAGCACATCAGCAGCCAGAGTGAGCCTGGAATTCCTTCAGTGGCAACAAAATCAGCTTGGAATTCCTTTAATTTGGAATAAATCGAGCTTGGAATTCCTTTGTTTTGAACAAACTGAGCCTGGAATTCCTTTGGAACAAACTGAGCTTGGAATTCCTTTGTTTGGAATAAACTGAGCCCGGAATTCCTTTGTTTGGAATAAACTGAGCTTGGAATTCCTTTGTTTGGAGCAAACTGAGCCTGGAATTCCTTCATTTGGAACAAACTGAGCTTGGAATTCCTTTATTTGGAATAAACTGAGCTTGGAATTCCTTTAGAGCAAACTGAGCCTGGAATTCCTTTGTTTGGAGCAAACTGAACTTGGAATTCCCTTGGAACAAACTGAGCCTGGAATTCCTTTGTTTGGAATAATTTGAGCTTGGAACTCCTTCATTTTAAACAAACTGAGCTCGGAATTCCTTTATTTGGAGCAAACTTGGAATTCTCCTCCTGCAGCCGCCACCAAAGGCAGCAGCTGCTGATCCCTGGTTGGTTTTTACTGCAAATCCTCGGAGAGCAGCAGCTCAGCCCAGCCCAGCTGAGTTAAACCCAGCCCAGTTCAGCCCAGTTAAGCCCAGCCCAGTCGAGCTCAGCCCAGTTGAGTTAAACCCAGCCCAGTTCAGCCCAGTTAAGCCCAGCCCAGTCGAGCTCAGCCCAGTTCTGTTAAAGCCAGCCCAGTTCAGTTAAACCCAGCCCAGTTCAGCCCAGTTAAGCCCAGCCCAGTCGAGCTCAGCCCAGTTCTGTTAAACCCAGCCCAGTTGAGCTCAGCCCAGTTCAGTTAAACCCAGCCCAGTTGAGCTCAGCCCAGTTCAGGTAAACCCAGCCCAGTTGAGCTCAGCCCAGTTCAGGTAAACCCAGCCCAGTTGAGCTCAGCCCAGTTCAGCCCAGCCCAGCCCAGTTAAGTCCAGCCCAGTTAAGCCCAGCCCAGCCCAGTTAAGCCCAGCCCAGTTGAGCCCAGCCCAGTTCAGCCCAGCCCAGCCCAGTTAAGCCCAGCCCAGTTGAGCTCAGCCCAGTTAAGTCCAGCCCAGTTGAGCTCAGCCCAGTTAAGTCCAGCCCAGTTGAGCCCAGCCCAGTTGAGTTAAGCCCAGCCCAGTTAAGCCCAGCCCAGCCCAGTTAAGCTCAGCCCAGGTGGGCGGGGCCGAAGTCGGGCCGGCGGGTCTGGATGATTTTGGGTTTGGGTTTGCGGGGCTGCTCGTGCTCGCTGTCCTGGTCGCTGTCACACACGTGAACCACCACGCTGGGGGTGGTGGCCGTGGCCGCGTGCAGCTCGTACTTGTCACCTGCCAGGGAAAACAAGGGGAAACCCCTCTGGGAATGGGGTCTGGGACCCGGGAATGAATGGGGTCTGGTATGGGGTTTGATATGGGAATGAATGGGGTTTGATATGGGAATTAATGGGGTTTGATATGGGGTTTGATATGGGAATGAATGGGGTCTGATATGGGAATGAATGGGGTTTGATATGGGAATTAATGGGGTTTGATATGGGGTTTGATATGGGAATGAATGGGGTTTGATACGGGAATGAATGGGGTTTGATATGGGGTTTGATATGGGAATGAATGGGGTTTGATATGGGGTTTGATATGGGGTTTGATATGGGGTTTGATATGGGAATGAATAGGGTTTGATATGGGGTTTGATATGGGAATGAATGGGGTTTGATATGGGAATGAATGGGGTTTGATATGGGGTTTGATATGGGAATGAATGGGGTTTGATATGGGAATGGGGTCTGGGACCTGGGAATGAACGGGGTTTGATATGGGGTTTGATATGGGAATGAATGGGGTTTGATATGGGAATTAATGGGGTTTGATATGGGGTTTGACATGGGGTTTGACATGGGGTTTGATATGGGAATGAATAGGGTTTGATATGGGGTTTGATATGGGAATGAATGGGGTTTGATATGGGAATGAATGGGGTTTGATATGGGGTCTGATATGGGAATGAATGGGGTTTGATATGGGGTCTGATATGGGAATGAATGGGGTTTGATATGGGGTTTGATATGGGAATGAATGGGGTTTGATATGGGAATGAATGGGTTTTGATATGGGAATGAATGGGGTTTGATATGGGAATGAATGGGGTCTGATATGGGAATTAATGGGGTTTGATATGGGGTCTGATATGGGAATGAATGGGGTCTGATATGGGGTCTGATACGGGAATGAATGGGGTCTGATATGGGGTCTGATATGGGAATGAATGGGGTTTGATATGGGGAATGAATGGGGTTTGATATGGGAATGAATGGGGTCTGGGACTTGGGAATGAATGGGGTTTGATATGGGAATGAATGGGGTCTGATATGGGATATGGGGTTTGATATGGGATATGGGGTCTGATATGGGATATGGAGTTTGATATGGGAATGGGGTTCGGGACTTTGGAAATGGGGTTTGACATGGGATATGGGATGTAGAACTTTGGAAATAGGGTTTGGGACTTGGGAATGGGGTTTGACATTGGGGAATGGGGTCTATGATGGGATATGGGGTGTGTGATGGGATATGGGGTCTGTGATATGGGATATGGGGTGTGTGATGGGATATGGGGTGTGTGATGGGATATGGGGTCTGTGATATGGGATATGGGGTGTGTGATGGGATATGGGGTCTGTGATATGGGATATGGGGTGTGTGATGGGATATGGGGTCTGTGATGGGATATGGGGTCTGTGATGGGATATGGGGTGTGTGATATGGGATATGGGGTCTGTGATGGGATATGGGGTGTGTGATATGGGATATGGGGTCTGTGATATGGGATATGGGGTCTGTGATGGGATATGGGGTCTGTGATATGGGATATGGGGTGTGTGATATGGGATATGGGGTCTGTGATATGGGATATGGGGTCTGTGATGGGATATGGGGTGTGTGATGGGATATGGGGTCTGTGATGGGATATGGGGTGTGTGATGGGATATGGGGTCTGTGATGGGATATGGGGTGTGTGATATGGGATATGGGGTGTGTGATATGGGATATGGGGTGTGTGATATGGGATATGGGGTCTGTGATGGGATATGGGGTGTGTGATGGGATATGGGGTGTGTGATGGGATATGGGGTCTGTGATGGGATATGGGGTGTGTGATGGGATATGGGGTGTGTGATGGGATATGGGGTGTGTGATATGGGATATGGGGTGTGATGGGATATGGGGTCTGTGATGGGATATGGGGTGTGTGATGGGATATGGGGTGTGTGATGGGATATGGGGTGTGTGATATGGGATATGGGGTCTGTGATGGGATATGGGGTCTGTGATGGGATATGGGGTCTGTGATGGGATATGGGGTCTGTGATATGGGATATGGGGTGTGTGATATGGGATATGGGGTCTGTGATATGGGATATGGGGTCTGTGATGGGATATGGGGTGTGTGATATGGGATATGGGGTGTGTGATATGGGATATGGGGTCTGTGATGGGATATGGGGTCTGTGATGGGATATGGGGTCTGTGATGGGATATGGGGTCTGTGATGGGATATGGGGTGTGTGATATGGGATATGGGGTCTGTGATATGGGATATGGGGTGTGTGATGGGATATGGGGTGTGTGATATGGGATATGGGGTGTGTGATATGGGATATGGGGTCTGTGATGGGATATGGGGTGTGTGATATGGGATATGGGGTCTGTGATATGGGATATGGGGTGTGTGATGGGATATGGGGTGTGTGATATGGGATATGGGGTGTGTGATGGGATATGGGGTGTGTGATGGGATATGGGGTCTGTGATGGGATATGGGGTGTGTGATGGGATATGGGGTGTGTGATATGGGATATGGGGTCTGGGATATGGGGTCTGTGATGGGATATGGGGTTTGCAGTTTTCTCCTCTGAGGCAAACAGAAATAAAAATGAATAGAGAGCAAATATGAATAGATATAAAAATGAACAGAAAGAAAATATAAAGAGAAGGAAAATACAAAGAAAAACTGAGAGAAAAATAGAAAGAGATATAGAAATAAATAGAAATGGAAATAAACAGAAATAATTATAAATAGAAATAAATAGAAATAGAAAAAATATAAGTAGAAATAAATAGAAATAATTATAAATAGAAGTAAATAGAAATAGAAAAAATTATAAGTAAAAATAAATAGAAATAGAAAAAATTATAAGTAGAAATAAATAGAAGTAAATAGAAATAGAAAAAATTATAAGTAGAAATAAATAGAAATAAATAGAAATAGAAAAAATTATAAGTAGAAATAAATAGAAATAAATAGAAATAGAAAAAATTATAAGTAGAAATAAATAGAAGTAAATAGAAATAGAAAAAATTATAAGTAGAAATAAATAGAAGTAAATAGAAATAGAAAAAATTATAAGTAGAAATAAATAGAAATATATAGAAGTAGAAATAATTATAAGTAGAAATAAATAGAAATAGAAATAAATAGAAATAATTATGAATAGAAATAATTATAAATAGAAATAAATAGCAATAGAAGTAAATAGCAATAGAAATCAATAGCAATAGAAATCAATAGCAATAGAAATCAATAGCAATAGAAATGTCTTGGAAAACGTTTAGAAACTCAGAAGTTGTGAGGCGTTTCCCTCAGTCCCAGCCGTGGTTTCTCTCACCTGGCCCCAGTTTGGAGATGGCGTACAGCAGGTCATAGTTGATGACGGGGGTGGCGTCCTCCACTTGTTTCCAGCCCACGGGAGGGGAGGCAGGAGGGGAGATCAGGAATTGCTTCTCTGGATTCGGGGGGGCCAGGTGGGAGCTGCCAATGTGCAGGGTCTGGCAGGGAAGGGAGAGAACGTGCAGTGAGAAAAAAATTCCTGGAGAGAAAATTCAATGAGAGAAAAAATTCCTGGAGAGAAAATTCAATGAGAGAAAAAATTCCTGGAGAGAAAATTCAATGAGAAAAAATTCCTGGAGAGAAAATTCAATGAGAGAAAAAATTCCTGGAGAGAAAATTCAATGAGGGAAAAAATTCCTGGAGAGAAAATTCAATGAGAGAAAAAATTCCTGGAGAGAAAATTCAATGAGAGAAAAAATTCCTGGAGAGAAAATTCAATGAGGGAAAAAATTCCTGGAGAGAAAATTCAATGAGGGAAAATTCAGTGAGAAAATTCAATGCAAAAAAATTCCTGGAGAGAAAATTCAATGAGGGAAAATTCAATGAGAGAAAATTAATGGAGAGAAAATTCAGTGAGAGAAAATCCATACAGAGAAAATTCAATGAGAAAAAATTCCTGGAGAGAAAATTCAATGAAAAAAAAAAAATTCCTGGAGAGAAAATTCAATGAGAACAAATTCAGTGAGAGAAAATTGATTGAGAGCAAATTCAATGAGAAAAAAATTCCAGGAGAGAAAATTCAGTGAGAAAAAATTCCTGGAGAAAAAATTCAGTGAGAGAAAATTCAATGAGAAAAAATTCAATGAGAGAAAATTCAATGAGAAAAAAATTCCTGGAGAGAAAATCCATAGAGAGAAAATTCAATGAAAAAAAATTCATTGAGAGAAAAATTCAATGAGAAAAAACTCCTGGAGAGAAAATTCAATGAGAAAAAAATTCCTGGAGAGAAAATTCAATGAGAAAAAATTCCTGGAGAGAAAAAAATTCCTGGAGAGAAAATTCAATGAGAAAAAATTCAATGAGAGAAAAAAATTCCTGGAGAGAAAATTCAATGAGAAAAAATTCAATGAGAGAAAAAAATTCCTGGAGAGAAAATTCAATGAGAAAAAATTCAATGAGAGAAAAAAATTCCTGGAGAGAAAATTCAATGAGAAAAAATTCAGTGAGAAAAAATTCAATGAGAAAAAATTCAGTGAGAAAAAAATCCATACAGAGAAAATCCATACAGAGAAAATTCAATGAGAAAAAATTCCTGGAGAGAAAATTCAATGAGTAAAAATTCATTGAGAGAAAATTCAGTGAGAGAAAATTCAATGAGAAAAAAAAATCCTGGAGAGAAAATTCAATGAGAACAAATTCAGTGAGAGAAAATTCATTGAGAGAAAATTCAATGAGAAAAAAATTCCTGGAGAAAAAATTCATTGAGGAAGAAATTCAGTGAGAGAAAATTCCTGGAGAGAAAATTCATTGACAGAAAATTCCTGGAGAGAAAATTCATTGACAGAAAATTCCTGGAGAGAAAATTCACTGAGAGGAAAAGGTGTCCTTGAATGGCTGGGAAAAAAACATAATATGAAAAATTACATATAAAAATAGAATATATTGTAATTTAAGAGAAGGGATGTCGTGTCCTGCCAGGCACTGAGGGTGGCAGCACCAGCCAGGAGAGAGAGAAATCATCCAAGGGAAATTCCAATGGGATGTTGTTCCCTGAAAATCTGAAATTCCAATGGGATGTTCCTCCCTAAAAATCTGAAATTCCAATGGGATGTTGTTCCCTGAAAATCTGAAATTCCAATGGGATGTTCCTCCCTGAAAATCTGAAATTCCAATGGGATGTTCCTCTCTGAAAATCTGAAATTCCAATGGGATGTTGGTCCCTGAAAATCTGAAATTCCAATGGGATGTTCTTCACTAAAAATCTGAAATTCCAATGGAATGTTCTTCCATGAAA
Source organism: Acridotheres tristis (assembly GCA_037013685.1). Taxonomy (NCBI): domain Eukaryota; kingdom Metazoa; phylum Chordata; class Aves; order Passeriformes; family Sturnidae; genus Acridotheres; species Acridotheres tristis. Next base: position 113,907,539 of record CM072884.1, read on the forward strand.
ATCTGCAATTCCAATGGGATGTTCCTCACTAAAAATCTGAAATTCCAATGGGATGTTCTTCCCTGAAAACCTGAAATTCCAATGGGATGTTCTTCACCAAAAATCTGAAATTCCAATGGGATGTTCCTCTCTGAAAATCTGAAATTCTAATGGGATGTTCCTCACTAAAAATCTGAAATTCCAATGGGATGTTGGTCCCTAAAAATCTGAAATTCCAAGGGAATGTTCCTCACTAAAAATCTGAAATTCCAATGGGATATTCCTCCCAGAAAATATGAAATTCCAAGGCGATGTTCCTGACTGAAAATCTGGAATTCCAATGGGATGTTCCTCCCTGAAAACCTGAAATTCCAAGGGGATGTTCTTCACTAAAAATGTGAAATTCTAATGGGATGTTCCTCACTAAAAATCTGAAATTCCAATGGGATGTTCTTCCCTAAAAATCTGAAATTCCAATGGGATGTTCTTCCCTGAAAATCTGAAATTCCAATGGGATGTTGTTCCCTAAAAATCTTCCCTTCCAAAGCTCCAAGGAGTGACAAACGGTGCTGGGAGTCATTCCCAAAAGTGAGAGTGGGGATAAAAATAATCGGGATCATGGGGTGTGTCCAAAATTCCTGAGTCTTCCCACTCAGTTTTCAGAGGGAAAAACATCTGGAAAAGCAGCTGGAAAAGCAGCTGGAAAAGCAGCCTGGCTGCCAGAGGTGACATTTCTGCAGGAGCAGAGATCAAGGAGCTCCAGAGCTGCTCTGGGGACATTCCCAAAATTAGGATGGGCACGGAGAGCCTGGAATGTGCAGCTCCAAGTCTGGAATGTGCAGCTCCAGAGTCTGGAATGTGCAGCTCCATGCAGGAATTTGCTGCTCCATGCAGGAATTTCCAGCTTCAGGCTGGAATGTGCAGCTCCAGGCTGGAATTTTCAGCTCCAGAGTCTGGAATGTGCAGCTCCAAGTCTGGAATTTGGAGCTCCAGGCTAGAATTTGCAGCTCCATGCAGGAATTGGCTGCTCCAAGTCTGGAATGTGCAGCTCCAGAGTCTGGAATTTGCTGCTCCATGCAGGAATCTGCAGCTCCAGCCTGGAATCTGCAGCTCCAGAGTCTGGAATCTGCAGCTCCAGAGTCTGGAATCTGCAGCTCCATGCAGGAATGTGCAGCTCCAGGCAGGAATTTGCTGCTCCATGCAGGAATTTGCAGCTCCAGGCAGGAATTTGCTGCTCCATGCAGGAATGTGCAGCTCCAGGCAGGAATTTGCTGCTCCATGCAGGAATTTGCAGCTCCAGGCAGGAATTTGCTGCTCCAGAGCCTGGAATGTGCAGCTCCATGCAGGAATTTGCAGCTCCAGAGTCTGGAATCTGCAGCTCCATGCAGGAATTTGCAGCTCCATGCAGGAATTTGCAGCTCCATGCAGGAATTTGCAGCTCCAGGCAGGAATTTGCAGCTCCAGGCTGGAATTTGCAGCTCCAGGCTGGAATTTGCAGCTCCAGAGTCTGGAATGTGCAGCTCCATGCAGGAATCTGCAGCTCCATGCAGGAATTTGGATCTCCATGCAGGAATTTGCAGCTCCAGGCTGGAATCTGCAGCTCCATGCAGGAATTTGGATCTCCATGCAGGAATTTGCAGCTCCAGGCAGGAATTTGCAGCTCCAGGCAGGAATTTGCAGCTCCATGCAGGAATTTGCAGCTCCAGGCAGGAATTTGCAGCTCCAGGCAGGAATTTGCAGCTCCATCCCTTGGATCTCCCTGGTGCTGGCTGAGCCCTCCCAGCCTCCCCCAAGCCTTTAAATCCTTGGAATGTTCTCATTCCCATCCAAAATTGTCCAATAAACACCAACACCCTCCAAACCCCTGGAGCTCTGGAAAAAACCTTGGATTCTCTAATTAATCTGACAAAAAAAAAAAAAAATGACCACGCAGGAATTGTGGGATGCTGAGAAAATAAATATTTAAAACAACTCCCAGATTTCCAGAAAACTTGGGAGAAACTCTAGGAAACAAAACCAAATCACTTTAGAAACATGCACAAAACCCACTGTAAGAAAAATGGTTAATTCCCAAAATTCCCCATCATCTTTCCAATCCTGTTATCCCAAAGTTCTCCTAACACCCACAAACTGGAGGATTTATTGGAATTAGAACAATGAAAGTTTTAATTCCCCTAAGGGTAATCTCAAGATGGTTTTTTTTTTTTTTTTATTATTTTACCTGAGCAAAATAGAGTTTGAGTTCTTTTCCAAGGAATTCTGTCTTGTCCAGCTGGATCCTGGCTTCTGCTGCAGACAGAGGGTTGCTGAAGTTGATTCTCACTCTTTTGAAGCTTTTAAAATACTGAAAGGTCAGGTCTCTGTCATAGGGTCTGAACAGGGATTCAAATTTGGCCTGCAGAGAAAAGGAGAAAAAAAAAAATCAGTATTAAACACTAATAAAGAAATTAAATAAAAATGAAAAGTTGTTAAGGAGGGTAAACGACCACTCTTGAATATTGATTATTGGAACAGCTTCATTTCTTTTCCTTTTTTCTTTCTAGAATGAAGTTTTCTACCTTAGCACTTATTAAAACAGATTATTATCATTAATAAGTGATATTATCACTTCTTATTATCAGGAATAAATGCTGGACCCTGATTTTGCAACAGTAAGATCTTGAAAAGAAATTTTACTTAGAAAATTAATACCCCAAAAACCTTGAAAAAAAGTTCTGCCAGGCCTTTGCCCAAATGTGCAAATTTCCAGGGAACCAACACAAGTTTTAATAGAGAAAAAGTTGAAAAATCCTGATTTTTCAAGCTAAATGTGATTTTTCTTCAGGGAAGGTCCATGAAGATCTCCTGATTTCCTGCTGGTTTTTTTTTTTTTTTAATTTTTATTTTTATTTTATTTCTTTTTATTTTTTAATTGAATTCATGGAAAGTGTTTCCACTTTCCCTGCAGGATTCCAGGTCAAAGGAGAGACACAAGAGGAGCTGCCAGGCCCTTCCCAAGTGTTTGATTCCAACGGGTTCAGGATTCAAATCTGAGGAATTTCCAGGTATTTTCTGTCCCTAAAAGCTTCCTAAAAACTCAGGATAAAGCCACAATAAACATTATTTCATCGAGGGCTTTTTACTACAATATTTGGAATTATTAGGAGGGAAAAAAACACAGGGAAATTACAGAAAAAAAGCAGAAATTCATTCAGAATTTCATTTTCCTCCCTGAAAAGCTCCACTTCACACCCCCCCCACACACAGCTGGGTATAAAATAATTTTATTTTACAGAGATTTTAAAAGATTTTAAAGATTTTAAAGAGTTGAATCTGCTTCTCCAACTTCTTGAGAATGAGCTCTGAAACAGGAGCAGGAGGCTCCCCACCATGGAAAATACACCCAAAAATTGCATTTCTAAGATCCTATTCTGTATTTAAACCCAGAGAAATCTGTTTTGTTGTTTGGTTTTTTAAAAATATTTATTTATTTAAATATGCAATTACAGAGGTCAGAAATGTCACTTTGGCACTATGACACTAAAAAAAAAAAATAAATTTATTTTTGTCCTTAAGGTATCTCAGCAGTAACAGCTCCCTGTATCAGCACTCATAAATATTTCATATTCTTTTCTATTTACACTATATATTATTTATTTTCTATTGCCAATCAACTAAATACAGAGCCAAGAGGTTTTCTTATAGTTTCACCAGGAGGAAAAAAAAAAAAAAAATCCCAGAAGTATCAAACAGATTACAAATCAGTGGATCTTGCTACTAAAACAAGAATTAAATATTTGCTGAAAATTCAGAATACACCACGCATTCAAAGAAATATGGAAGGAAAACTTGAGCTGATTTTCCCAATTTTAGCACACACAGCTAAAATGGAATAATTCCCAGAGTTGGGATCACTCCCAGCAGAGCAGGATGGTGCAGGATCTCAAACTCCCAGACTTTTATGGCAAACTGGAATTTCCTTACAAGTCCAAACTCTCCAAAGTGGAGTTTTCCAGAAATAAGGACATGGAATTCACCCTTGGTTCTGGAAATAAATAAACTCATGGAACCCACCCTTGGTTCTGGAAATAAATAACACCATTGAAACTACCCTTGGTTCTGGAAATAATCCCATTTAAACTACCCTTGGTTCTGGAAATAAAACCTACTTTTGTTTCTGGAAATAATCCCATTGAACCTACCCTTGTTTCTGGAAATAACCCCATAGAACTTTTCTTTCTGAAAATAAATACCCCATGGAACCTACCCTTGTTTCTGGAAATGACCCCACTGAATCTACCCTTGTTTTTGGAAATAAAACCTACTTTTGTTTCTGGAAATAATCCCATCAAACCTACCCTTGTTTCTGGAAATATAATTAACCCCATCAAACCCACCATTCTTTTTGGAAATAACCTCATTTAATCTACCCTTGTTTCTGGAAATAAATTACCCCACTGAACCTACTCTTATTTCTGGAAATAATCCTATTGAATCTACCCTTGTTTATGGCAATAACCCCATAGAACTTACTCTTCTTTCTGGAAATAAAAACCCCAGTGAATCTACTCTTGTTTCTGGAAATAAATAATCCCATCAAACCTACCCTTGTTTCTGGAAATAAATAACCCCATAGAACTTACTCTTCCTTCTGGAAATAAATACCCCATGGAACCTACACTTGTTTCTGGAAATAATCCCATTTAATCTACTCTTGTTTATGGAAATAAATGACCCCATCAAACCCACCATTCTTTTTGGAAATAACCTTATTTAATCTACCCTTGTTTCTGAAAATAATCCCATGGAATCTACCCTTCTTTCTGGAAATAAATAACCCCACTGAACCTACACTTGGTTCTGGAAATAATCCCATTGAATCTACCCTTGTTTCTGGAAATTACCCCATCAAACCCACTCTTCTTTCTGGAAATAACCCCATTGAATCCACACTTGTTTCTGGAAATAAAACCTACTTTTGTTTCTGAAAATAACCCCACTGAACCTACCCTTGTTTCTGGCAACAATTAACCCCATCAAACCCACCATTCTTTTTGGAAATAACCTCATTTAATCTACACTTGTTTCTGGAAATAATCCCACTGAACCTACTCTTGTTTCTGGAAATAATCCCATTGAATCTACCCTTGTTTATGGCAATAACCCCATAGAACTTACTCTTCTTTCTGGAAATAAAAACCCCAGTGAATCTACTCTTGTTTCTGGAAATAAATAATCCCATCAAACCTACCCTTGTTTCTGGAAATAAATAACCCCATACAAACTTACTCTTCCTTCTGGCAATAAATACCCCATGGAACCTACCCTTGTTTTTGGAAATGATCCCAGTGAATCTACCCTTGTTTCTGGAAATAAAACCTACTCTTGTTTCTGGAAATAATCCCACTGAACCTACCCTGTTTTGGGCAATAACCCCATAGAACTTACTCTTCTTTCTGGCAATAAATACCCCACTGAATCTACCCTTGTTTCTGGAAATAAATAATCCCATCAAACCTACCCTTGTTTCTGGAAATAAATTATCCCATCAAACCTACCCTTGTTTCTGGAAATAAATAACCCCATAGAACTTACTCTTCTTTCTGGAAATAAATAACTCCACTGAATCTACACTTGGTTCTGGAAATAAATTACTCCATAGAACCTACCCTTATTTCTGGAAATAATCCCATTGAATCTACCCTTGTTTTTGGAAATAAAACCTACTTTTGTTTCTGGAAATAATCCCACTGAACCTACCCTTGGTTCTGGAAATTACCCCATCAAACCCACCATTCTTTTTGGAAATAACCTCATTTAATCTACCCCTGTTTCTGGAAATAAAGAACCCCACTGAACCTACTCTTATTTCTGGAAATAAATTACCCCATAGAACCTACCCTTGTATCTGGAAATAACCCCATTGAACCTACCCTTGTTTCTGGAAATAAATAATCCCATCAAACCTACCCTTGTTTCTGGAAATAATCCCATTGAATCTACCCTGGTTTCTGGCAATAACCCCACTTAAACTACTCTTGTTTCTGGAAATAAATTACCCCATCAAACCTAACCCTGTTTCTGGCAATAACCCCACTGAATCTATCCTTGTTTCTGGAAATAAAACCTACTCTTGTTTCTGGAAATAATCCCATCGAACCTACCCTTGTTTCTGGAAATAACCCCTCTGAATCCACCCTTTTTTTTTTGGAAATAAAACCTACCCTTGTTTCTGGAAATAAATACCCCCATACAAACTTACTCTTCTTTCTGGCAATAAATACCCCATGGAACCTACCCTTGGTTCTGGAAATAATCCCATCGAACCTACCCCTGTTTCTGGCAATAACCCCTCTGAATCCATCCTTTTTCTTCTTTTTGGAAATGAAACCTACCCTTGTTTCTGGAAATAATCCCATCGAACCTACCCCTGTTTCTGGCAATAACCCCAATGAATCTATCCTTGTTTCTGGAAATAATCCCATCAAACCTACCCCTGTTTCTGGCAATAACCCCTCTGAATCCACCCCTTTTTTTTTTTTTTTTTTGGAAATAAAACCTACCCTTGTTTCTGGAAATAAATAACCCCATACAAACTTACTCTTCTTTCTGGCAATAAATACCCCATGGAACCTACCCTTGGTTCTGGAAATAATCCCATCAAACCTACCCCTGTTTCTGGCAATAACCCCTCTGAATCCATCCTTTTTCTTTTTTTTGGAAATGAAACCTACCCTTGTTTCTGGAAATAATCCCATCAAACCTACCCTTGTTTATGGCAATAACCCCAATGAATCTATCCTTGTTTCTGGAAATAATCCCATCAAACCTACCCCTGTTTCTGGCAATAACCCCTCTGAATCCATCCTTTTTTTTTTTTTTTGGAAATGAAACCTACCCTTGTTTCTGGAAATAATCCCATCGAACCTACCCTTGTTTCTGGCAATAACCCCAATGAATCTATCCTTATTTCTGGAAATAATCCCATCGAACCTACCCCTGTTTCTGGCAATAACCCCTCTGAATCCACCCTTTTTTTTTTTTTTTTTTGGAAAGGAAACCTACCCTTGTTTCTGGCTGAGTGCAGAGCTCCCCATCAGGCAGGCAGGCGACGAGCGAGCTGAAAGTGTAATGGAAATGACGGAAATGCATTTTCCCAGCGATCCCTGCACAATTCCCAAGGCTTTTCAGGAGCCCTGGATGCTGCACGCAGCATTTATAAACCAAAGGCAGCCCAACCCCTGGTGAAAAAAAAATTAAAAAAAAAAAAAAAAAAACCTCTCTCAGAGCATCCTGTGTGTGTGTGTGTGACAGCAAATTCCTGAGCAGAGTCCCGAGTGCTTGGAGGGAGATGGGAACAAAATGTAAGGTGGACTGGAAAGAGGTGACGTCAGCAATTAGTCAGCTTCCCTCCAGGCTAATTAATTAGCAGGAGCATGGAAAATGCAGCAGAGCTGAGCAGGGCCAGCTGCTGCTGCTGCCCAGCCTCTTGCAGCATTGTTTCCACTGGCAGTAATTCCATGCAGCTCCCACTCGGAGTGACGGATGGAAAATGTTCCTGGCCCGGCAGAACAAGGCAGGAGGAAAATTGCTTAATTCCTCATTAATTAGCAGGAAAACTGCCTAATTCCCGATGAATTAGCAGGAAAACTGCTTAATTCCTCATTAACTAGCAGGAAAACTGCTTAATTCCCGATTAACTAGCAGGAAAACTGCTTAATTCCTCATTAACTAGCAGGAAAACTGCTTAATTCCCGATTAACTAGCAGGAAAACTGCTTAATTCCTCATTAACTAGCAGGAAAACTGCTTAATTCCCGATTAACTAGCAGGAAAACTGCTTAATTCCTCATTAACTAGCAGGAAAACTGCTTAATTCCTGATGAATTAGCAGGAAAACTGCTTAATTCCTCATTAACTAGCAGGAAAGCTGCTTAATTCCCGATGAATTAGCAGGAAAACTGCTTAATTCCTCATTAATTAGCAGGAAAACTGCCTAATTCCCGATTAATTACCAAGAAAACTGCTTAATTCCTGATGAACTAGCAGGAAAACTGCCTAATTCCTGATGAATTAGCATGAAAACTGCTGAATTCCTCATTAACTAGCAGGAAAACTGCTTAATTCCTCATTAATTAGCAGGAAAACTGCTTAATTCCCGATGAATTAGCAGGAAAACTGCTTAATTCCCGATTAATTAGCAGGAAAACTGCTTAATTCCTCATTAATTAGCAGGAAAACTGCCTAATTCCCGATTAATTAGCAGGAAAACTGCTTAATTCCTGATGAACTAGCAGGAAAACTGCTTAATTCCTGATGAATTAGCATGAAAACTGCTGAATTCCTCATTAACTAGCAGGAAAACTGCTTAATTCCTCATTAATTAGCAGGAAAACTGCTTAATTCCCGATGAATTAGCAGGAAAATGGCTCAATTCCTAATGAATTAGCAGGAAAACTGCTTAATTCCCGATGAATTAGCAGGAAAACTGCTTAATTCCGGATGAACTAGCAGGAAAACTGCTTAATTCCTGATGAATTAGCATGAAAACTGCTGAATTCCTCATTAACTAGCAGGAAAACTGCTTAATTCCTCATTAATTAGCAGGAAAACTGCTTAATTCCCGATGAATTAGCAGGAAAACTGCTTAATTCCCGATTAACTAGCAGGAAAACTGCCTAATTCCTCATTAATTAGCAGGAAAACTGCCTAATTCCCGATGAATTAGCAGGAAAATTGCCTAATTCCCGATTTTTTGGGGGATGGAAAACAAACCCCCTCAGCTGAGCAGCTCGTTTTTTGTTCCATGAACACGCAGAGGTTGAAATGTAGAGATTGATTTGGGAAAATGATTTTCCTCCCATCACAAGGAGGATTCATTTGGAAACTTCTTCAAAGCAACTCCGTGCATTAATTAGTGGTTTTGCCTTATTAAAAAACTCTTTCCCAGCCTCCTAAAGCAGGCAGGGTTTTGTCAGGAGTTGTTTTGTGTTTCTTTTTCCTACCAGGAGCAGGTGTGGAACCTGAATTTCTGATATTTTTTGGGACACCTGGATCCCAGTTTTAAAGCAATTCCCAAAAAGCAGCACAAGGCACAGGTTTTTGTGGTCTTTTCTTGTGGATTTTTTTTTTTTTTGGGGGGGGGAGGTGGGAGTTATTTTTGTTTTGTGTGTTTGGTTTGGGGTTTTTTTTTTAAATCAAGAACCACTAAAAAAAACTCACCAGCATTTCAAGTAATTATTGAAGTTTAAACTGGAGCTTTCACAAACTATTTGGAACTCTCTAATGCACATTGAGCTCCAAAATGACAATGCATCCAAAATCTAAAGTGCCTTTGGTTCATTCTGTTTTAACACTATGACAGAAGCACCAAGTTTTAAGGAATACCTGCAAAAAATGCCCAGTGCTAAGTTTAAAACCCGGTTTTATCAATATTTAACCACATAAAAGACCAGTTTCCATGTTTAGGGGGTCTACTTGCTAAACTCTCATTTAAAGTCAAACTCTCTGCTGATCTTAGGTTACCTCAGTGTAAAAGTTACCACAGCATGAAAAAAAAAAAATTTTAATACCATTTCTTAGAACTTTTTCTTGCAAGTCCACAGTTAAAAATGCCAGGATCACTGAAGTTGTTAAAACACTTCAAGATTATCAAATCCAAGCTGTGACTGATTCTCCACCCCCTGTCCCCTGCCCAGATATTCCCTGGACACCTCCAGGGGTGGGGACTCCAAACCCCCATTGGGGGGTGGCCTGGCCACCCTTCCTGTGATAAATTCCATTTGGGAGGATGGGATAAGACATCTGAATATACACACACAGAAATTGAGGATTCACCACCAGCCCTGAGCCCACAAAACCACACTGAGCACGTCCCAAATCCTGCCCCTGAGCTGGAATTTGCTGTCAGCCATCCATCCCCAAGGCTTTGGCCGTGGAAGGAGCAGGTGTGACTCCATAAAGGAGAGGTCAGGATGCTCACCTGGAAAGAATGGCCATGAATCACCTGAGCACAAACAGGCTGCCCTGTGCGTGGCAGGGAACTGCAGCTCCTGATAAGAAAAAAGCAGAGCAGGTTCCTGGCACAGCCCCGGGTCACTGCAGCACCTCTGGGGCACATTCCTGTCCCCAGAGCTCACAAAAGAGGAAAACAGCAAATAAAAAAATCTCTCTGACTGCCTTCCTCAAGGCCACCTGCACATTACTGAGAGCCAGGGAAAACGACTCCAGAAGCCACCCTTCAAAAGAACTCTGTCATCTAATCCAGGACTAGAGCCTGGCTGTGAACAAACCAAGTGGTTCTAAGACACTGAACACCTCACAAAAGAATGTTTCCACGGTGTTCTTCAGGTTTAAAAGAAATATTTAAGTCCTACTGATACACGCAATGTTTTGAGTTTGCCTTTTTAAAACCGTGAAGAAATCACTCCTAGCGTGTTTCATTTTGTCACTATCGCTGTGATTTTTTTGACATGGTTGTGTAGCAAAACATGGAAGCACAAAAAGGTTTGGGCTGGAAGGGACCTTAAATCCCCCCCAGTGCCACCACCTCCCACTGTCCCAGTGTCCAACCTGGAACTGAACATTCCAGGGATCCAGGGGCAGCCACAGCAAATCTGGGAATTCCATCCCAGCCCCTCATTGCCATCCCAGGGAACAATTCCTAATTCCCAAAATCCCATCCATCCATCCCTGCCCTCCTCCAGCTCAGGCCAGGTCTCTCAGGATTTAAAATAAACCACCTGGAGTTACCAACACCAAACTCAAGCACTGTGTCAAAAGAAAAAGCCCCAAATCCCAGCGGCCCTGGTGCAGGTGTTGAAGAGCTGGGGAAGGCAGAGTTTGGTGTGGAGAGCTCTGAGATGATGCAGAAACCACGAGGCAAAGTTACAGAAGCCCCGTTGCTGAACCCTGAGTGTTGCAATGTCCCCACTGTGGGCTCAGCTCTTGGAAGGTTTGGTAGCCACGTGCAAACAGCTTGGCTGGGACAGGAACATTGCAACACCTCAGGAGGCCTGGATTGGATGTTCTGATATTATCACACGGCAGCTTTTCTGCTCCCTTATCTCCCTTCTGAGAGTTTGCTGCGTCCTGTCCTCTCTTTGACACTCCCTGCTGAGCTACAGACAGAACAAAGGCAAAATCACCAGCACAGAGAGGAGCTGGAGCTGCTGCAGAGAGCCCAGAGGAGGCAGCAGGATGAGCAGAGGGATGGAGCAGCTCTGCTGGGAGGAAAGGCTGGCACAGCTGGGATTGTTCAGCCTGGAGAGGAGAAGCTTTGGGCTGAGCTCAGGGTGGCCTTGCAGGGCCTGAAGGAGCTGCAGGAACCATGGAGAGAGACAATTGCCAAGGGATGGAGGGACAGCACCCAGGGGATGGAGGGACAGCACCCAGGGGATGGAGGGACAGCACCCAGGGAATGGAGGGACAGCACCCAGGGGATGGAGGGACAGCACCCAGGGGATGGAGGGACAGCACCCAGGGAATGGAGGGACAGCACCCAGGGGATGGAGGGACAGCACCCAGGGGATGGAGGGACAGCACCCAGGGGATGGAGGGACAGCACCCAGGGAATGGAGGGACAGCACCCAGGGGATGGAGGGACAGCACCCAGGGAATGCAGGGACAGCACCCAGGGGATGGAGGGACAGCACCCAGGGGATGGAGGGACAGCACCCAGGGAATGGAGGGACAGCACCCAGGGGATGGAGGGACAGCACCCAGGGGATGGAGGGACAGCACCCAGGGAATGCAGGGACAGCACCCAGGGAATGCAGGGACAGCACCCAGGGAATGCAGGGACAGCACCCAGGGAATGGAGGGACAGCACCCAGGGAATGGAGGGACAGCACCCAGGGAATGGAGGGACAGCACCCAGGGAATGGCCTCAAACTGAGAAATTACAGATTTAGATCAGATATTCAGAAAAAATTCCTCCCTGGCACAGGGTGCCCAGAGCAGCTGTGGCTGCCCCTGGATCCCTGGCAGTGCCCAAGGCCAGGTTGGACATTGGGGACAGTGGGAGGTGTCCCTGCCATGGCAGGGGTGGCACTGGATGATTTTTAAGGTCCTTTCCCACCCAGACCATTCCATGGCTCCACGGTGCTGCTGCTCTTTGGGGATGAAAGCAAAGGGCTCAGAGCAGTGCAGGGTCAGCTCTGCTTCCTCTGCTTTCACCTTTCCCTTGAAAGCTGAAAATTCCAGGGCTCACATTCTGCAAGTTGAGCTCTAAAACTGCAGACAAGGTGCTCAATCAAGATTTAAAGTGCTCCCAAGAGCACCTGACAGATCCTCCAGCACTGCACAAGGACAGAAATATGACAGAGATAATTTTTGGAACATTTCTGGGGGCTGGAAGGACAATCAGAGTCCAGTAAATATATGAAATGGTGGGAACACAGAATGATTGAATGCCATAATTACCCCACAATTCCATCTCCACGTTCAGTGGAACAGGTGAGGCACAGAAGAGAAGGAAGTGAGAGCACAGAAGCAGAAATCAAAGCGAGGCAACTCAGCACAAGTCACAACAGCTACAACAGCAAAGAGAACAATCAGGAAAGGAAAATGAATGTGAAGTTAAAAATGTTGGGAATTCTCTAAGTTTTGATAAAATTACCCCCCAAGAGCCATAAATCAGAACAATGCAGCCCATCCTCCCTCCTCCCTGGCAGCTTTTACAGTGCCCTTGGAGGTGCTCTTTGTGGAATCCCTGCACTCCCACTGCAGACCTGCTGCTGCCTTTTTCCTATCAACACCCAGCTTCTATTCCTGTCTCCGTGTTAATTATCCTGCCTCAGCCCTTCCTCAGGACAGGATAAACACCTCCAAGTTATCTACCATGAAAATCACACTGCTCTCATTTTCCTCAGGGTTGGTAAAGGACAAAGAGGAGCAGACAGAAAGGAATAAACAGGTTCCAGAGCTATCCATGCTTATATTTGGGGTCAGGGAGATCTGTGGGCACTGGAACACACCTGGATCAGATATTGGGAAGAAATTCCTCCCTGTGAGGGTGGGGAGGCCTGGCACAGGGTGCCCAGAGAAACTGTGCCCCATCCCAAATTATTCCAGGATTCTGAGCAGCCTGGCTCACCCAGAGCCAGAAGTGAGGGCAGTGAGTCAAAACCATTTGCCTCCAAAGCCCTGCACAAGCCTTACTCTCATTTTACAGGACAAAAACGAATCCACATTCCCAACCACTCCCTTGCTCCCCACAAAAAACAAAAACACCCTCAAAACAAAAATCATAAATTCCCAGACTGGGTTTGGAAGGGACCCCAAATCCCCCCCAGTGCCAGCCCTGCCATGGCAGGGACACCTCCCACTGTCCCAATGTCCAGCCTGGAACTGAACATTCCAGGGATTCAGGGGCAGCCACAGCTGCTCTGGGCACCCTGTGCCAGGGCCTCACTGCCCTCTGAGTATGAATTTCTTCCTATAATTTTTTTAACATTAATACTGGGTGTTAATTCTGCCTCCCTTCTCCTCCCTGTGTGTGTTTGTGACCTGGGTGTGCTTGGCATGGGAAAAATGTGCAGGGCTAAATTAGAGGCATGAGTGGGTGTGCTGCCATGCCAGGCTGGGCCAGTGCCAGGCTGGGCCAGTGCCAGGCTGGGCCACTGCCAGGCTCCCACTGCTCAGGCTGCTGGAGGCTTCTGGGGACAAAAGTGCTCTGAAGTAGGATTGGTCTGCCAGGGAAATTTGACTTCATGAGAAATCCTGTCAGACTTGCAAAAAGAAAATCAGGTTTCCTTCCAGACACCACCCCCAGAGCAGCTGTGGCTGCCCCTGGACCCCTGGAATGTTCAATCCCAGGTTGGACATTGGGACACTGGGAGGTGTCCCTGCCATGGCAGGAGGGTGAAACTAAATCATCTTCAAGGTCCCTTCTAAGTTAAACCATTCTGTAATTCTGTGACAACTTCTCTGTGGTTATAAAAAGCTGTGTTTTAAAGTTCCACATTATATTTTCTGCATCCCTCAGAAGGAGACAAGTGAAATAAATACATTCCTCCAGCAGGGAAATCATCTGCACAAAGCAATTTGTTAAGGACAACAGAAGTCTGTGGGATCACAGGATGAACTGCACAAGGAACATGTGCAGATTTATTTACAGTAAAGAAACCAGAGCACGACACCACGAGGCCACAAACTGGTTTTCCAAATGACACCATGCCCTGGCTGGAGCCAAGGAACGCCCACAGGGTGACTCCATGGAAAAGGGGATGGAGCTGGGAGGGGCAGCAGCAGCTCCTGTCACCTCCTGTGCCACAGCAAACACAACTGTGGGTGTCTGAGAGCCCTGCAGGGACCTCACCCCCAGGGCCCAGCACACAAACCCCGAGCCCTGTGCAGCCTGAAGCCATTGAAGGATGTGAATCCATGGAACAGGATCCACAAAGGCCTGCCTGGCCTCCATCCATCTATGCTGAGTGCCCCCTCTCCAAGGAGGAGTCCATAGTTATAAAACTTCCCTGCTGGGCAATTCTGAGATCTTTACAGACATGAAGATTGTTAGAAACATTTATCAGAGAATTAATTCAGCCCAATTAACATGCTCTGTATGGCAGCACAGACATTTACTGCAGCAAATAAACTCAGCTGACAAGAAACATTGGAGACCACGTGGCTGGGCTGCAGTGTCACCTCTGTTTCACACTTCCAGCTATTCCAGGAAAATCTTTTCCTGTTCCAAACAGAAGCAGAGAAATGAGTGCTCATTTTCTAAGATGTCAGGCAAACCCACAGGAAAGGCAGTGGAAAAGTGATGAGGATTCTGCACCTCAAGCCACAAGACTCAGATACAAACTCAAGACTCAAACACTTTTCCACACTGAAGTGACAGAGGGATAAATGCCAATGAGTTTGTAAAAAAAAACCTCTGCCTATTTCTACTGTCTTTATTTCTGTTTAAACTCATTAACTGCTTCACTCTAATTCCAAAATTATCTCCAGGTGATGTATTTATAGTAGAAAAAGCACATTATGAAACATCTTTTGCAGTAATTGGGTTGGGAGATTAGAAAAGGGAAGGAGAAAGTTCTTGCAAAGTCAATCCAAGAAACAATTCCCTTACCACAGAGAAAGAATTTGGGTTCAGATCATCAAGAAGACACTTTTAAAAAGTCTGGAAATTCCTGGAGGACGACTATCCAGCAATAATATTATAATTAATCCATGATATCTTGGGGTGAGAGAAAATAAAACAGCTAAAAACAAAAGAAAAAGCAAAAGGTGACAATAAACCCCAACGAAAGTAAACAAGGACATTCCCACGGCCAGCTGCAGTTGCAATGTTGATTTTTATTTCTATTTCTGGCAGAAAGGAGGAGAGAAGGTGACAGGGACAGGAGTCCAATGTCCAGCTCAGCCCAGAAAACCTGCACAGGCCACCCTAGGAAAGGCTAAGCTGGAAAGGGAAGGGCAGGAAATCCTCAAACAACTCCTCTCCTGCTTGCTGAAGGTTTCTCTAAATATAGCTGTCTATATAAATCCTTCCCTCAGAGTGGAGATTAAAAAAGGGGGAAGAGGTGGAAATTCTCCAAAGATCACCTCTATTTGTTAGCAAAGATAAAAGGACAAGGGCTTTGAAAACAAAATGGGTTAATAGGGCATTTTTTTATACTGGAGAAAAACTATTTACAGCAGAATTGAAGGAAGTGATTTGTTAAAAATGCTCCTGTAGCCCCCCAAGACAAAAAGAAGTTTCTCCCAAGCACTGGGTAACAATGAAATAAAGGAAGTGAGAGATCTCTACCACTGCAACCAGGAAAAATCAGCTTCACCCTGACCTTTCCAAGGTTATTTCTTTGAATTAATAGCTCAAAGGCGGGGGGGGAAGTCAATCTAGAAAGTAATTAACAGATCTGTGGAGCTGCAAGATGAAACAATTCAAGACAGAAAGAAGGGACATGTTCAAACCCACCACTCCTGAAGAAAAAAGGGGCTTTGGATCATGACTTCTTGAGTGAGGGGACACCTTCTCCATGAAGATCTGGCTGTTTTATGAAGAGGGAACAGCTGTAAAGTTATTTCTAAGTGAACTGAGCAGGGGGAGAGGTGCAGGGAATAGGACACACGCTTCCAGTGGGATTGCAGCATTGCTGGAGTGTGTCCTGCACGCTGTGACACTGAGCACAGCTGGAGCCCTGCACATCAGCAGGGCCAGGGACAGCCAGGGAGGGCTCAGTGCCACGTCTGGGGACACAGCAGGGACCACATTTCACAGAAATTTAACCCAGACCTACTGAAACGGTGACAGAGCCACAAAGGGAACAAGGCTGAGCAGCCCAAACACGAAGGGATGGGGAATGGGAAACAGCCAGGCTGTGACAGCTCAGCAGAGGATGGGGGTGAAAGGGACAGGGACAAAGCTCAGGGAATCCCAAAATCCCCAAATCCCCGAGGCTGGCAAAGCCCTCCCAGCCCCTGCAGTCCCAGCTGTGCCCCACGGCCACCCTGTCACCCTGAGTGCCACCTCCAGGTGCCACCTGCAGGGACGGGCACTCCAAAGCTCCCTGGGCAGCCCCTGCCAAGGCCTGAGCTCCCTTTCCATGGGGAAATTCCTGCTGCTGTCCAAGCTGAGCCTGCCCTGGCCCAGCCTGAGGCCGTTCCCTCTCCTCCTGTCCCTGTTCCCTGGGGCAGAGCCCGACCCCCCCTCCCTGAGCCATCCCCCTAAAAGTGTTCCCCAATTCCCCTCCATGGGAAGAAGGGGAAGTTCCCCATAAAGGATCCAGCAGTGCCACAGTCCAGCCCCTCACCTGACAGGGCTTTACTCAAACCCCATCCCATCAAAGCCAGCAGGGTCAGAGCTCTCCCTGACCCAGATGTTCCCATAGGAAGCAAATCCTTTCCCAATTCCTGCCTTCCAGCACCAGCAACGACATAAAAGAGACACAGAACACTGAAGCCAAACACGGTTCATGATCTAAAACAACCCCAGTGCCAACAAGCTGAGATCAGTTTTGCTCTCAGGTGAAAGGGGAGTGAGGAAGACACAACTTATCTGACAGGACAGGAGCTTTTAGAATTAAATTCTGAGCTGCTTGTGTAAGGTTGGGATCAGATTCAGCTTCCAGGATCTGAAGGAGCTACAAGAAAGATGGAAGATGGAGAATTTTTCCAAGGGTACTGAGGGACAGCACACAGGGAATGGCTTCAAAATAGGATTTGATGGGATTTTGGGCAGGAATTGTTCCCTGGCAGGGCGGGCAGGGCTGGCACAGGGTGCCCAGAGCAGCTGTGGCTGCCCCTGGATCCCTGGCAGTGCCCAAGGCCAAGCTGGACATTGGGACAGTGGCAGGTGTCCCTGCCATGGAACTGGCTGATCTTTAATGCCCCTTCCAACCCAAACCATTCCAATATGTAATACACATTATATCACATTATATCACATTATATCTTCAAAATATATCTCCAATTTATAATGTTAGAGTAAGAGCCTGATGTCAGCATCCCAGTCTTTTAAATATTCCTTGAGGGAAAAAATGGTTTTTTGGCTCCCTGGCTTGATGACACACACACTGATCATCACAGCAGCACCAAAAGGCAGATGGAAATTTTAGTTTAATACGATTCCATCTCCACTGAAACTTTCCTGAGAAGACCAAAGAAGTCAATATATTTTTATCTCACTTTGTACATTCCAGGTAATGAAGGAGGGGAAAATGAAAGGTCAGTACAGAGGAAAAAAAGCAGAAGGAATGAATCTGTGTCAGCCTGTCTGTATTCCCTACTCAACATCTCAATCAAGAGTCAATCAGTGCATATTAAAGGTTCAGGTAAAGCAATTAAAGAAGCCCAACTACTTTTTCTTTGAGCAACCAAGGCTTTGTTTCCAAATCTGTTCTGAAAGTCAAAGGGGCTGGAAAGTGTCCAGGGCAAAGAATGGAGCTGGGAAAGGGCTGGAGAATTCCTGAGGGAGCTAGGAAAGGAATGAATTCCTGAGGGAGTTGGGAAAGGAGATGGAGAATTCCTGAGGGAAATGGGAAAGGGCTGGAGAATTCCCGAGGGAAATGGGAAAGGACATGGAGAATTCCTGAGGGAAATGGGAAATGAGATGGAGAATTCCTGAGGGAAATGGGAAATGAGATGGAGAATTCCTGAGGGAAATGGGAAAGGAGATGGAGAATTCCTGAGGGAGTTGGGAAAGGAGATGGAGAATCCCTGAGGGAAATGGGAAAGGAGATGGAGAATTCCTGAGGGAAATGGGAAAGGACATGGAGAATTCCTGAGGGAGCTGGAAAGGAGATGGAGAATTCCTGAGGGAAATGGGAAAGGAGCTGGAGAATTCCTGAGGGAGCTGGAAAGGGGCTGAGGCTGGAGAAAAGGAGGCTCAGGGGGGACGCTGTGGCTCTGCACAAGTCCCTGGCAGGAGGGGACACCGGGGGGATTTGGGATCTGGGAACAGGGACAGGAGGAGAGGGAATGGCCTCAGGCTGGGCCAGGGGAACCTTCCCTTCTGAGTTTCACCTGCACTTTCCTACTGAAAGCCTTCAAACTGTGCAGGCTGGAGTTTGTCCAGCAGAGATGGAGAATTTCCATTCCTCAAGGCCCATGGAAATCAGGCAGGCAGCCCCTGCAGTGACCCCTGTATTTACTGCCCCACAACAGCCAAATGCCACCTTTAGCCAGAGGAGTGTATTGAGGTCCCTGCTCCCAGAGGTTGCTCCTCTGATATTCCAGATATTCCAGATGCTTTTGGCAGGATAATCCACAGGTGTCATTCCCTGGGCTGCAATCCAAGCCCTCCCAGAGCTGTCACTGCTCCCTGCTGACATTTCTGAAGGAATAAATCTGATTACTGGGCAGCAAACAAAGCTTTGGAACAAGCAGTTTTTCCTCAGGGCATCTCCAAAACCTGGGAGACAATTTTGTTCACCATTTAATCCCAGACTGGTTTGGGTTGGGAAGGACCTTAAATCCCACCCAGAGCCACCCCTGCCATGGCAGGGACACCTCCCACTGTCCCAGTGTCCAACCTGGCCTTGGGCACTGCCAGGATTTTAATCTAAATCTTTCCCCCCATCAGTATGAAGCCATCACCTCTTGTCCTGTCACCACAAACTGTTGTAAAAACTTCTTGAGAGTTCCAAACTTATTTCTTCCTCCTTCACTTTAAATTCTCACCTATTCCAGGGCTGTGAATTGTCAACCCAGGCTTGCTCTCATTTCACTTCTTAATTTTCTGCATCTTAATTCAACAGCTGCTCCTGAGACAGAAGAAAGAAAATCTTCCAGAAGGTTTCCTGCATCTGTTGCTGTTATTCCAAAAGGAGAATAAAGAATATTGGAATATCCTGAGTGGAAGGGACCCACAGGATCATCAACCCAAGCCCTGGCCTTGCACAGACCCAACAATCCCAGCCTGGGCACCCCTGGCAGATGCAAATTCCACCTGCAGTGCCAAGAAGGAGCTGCTTTTCCTGAAGCCTCACAGGATACATTTGAATGGCTTCAAATGTATGAGCTGGTGTCATTTTTGCATTAGGAGATCTAAATAGATTCAAATAAAATATGCAGAGTTGTGCTCTGTCACTTAAGGGCCATTTACAAATTCCATGGGGCACAGTTTTCCAGCCAACCATCTGAAAAATAAATATCTCCAGCGTGCTTCTTCCATCCTTGGAAAAATCTGTGATTTACACTTCCATTTCCAAGCATTAAACACTGAATTCCTGTTCACTGAGTGGGAACACAAAAGTGGGCATTTGGAAATTCCACTACAGAGTAGCTGAGTAATCACCAGCCTCATTTAGAAAACTTTTGAATGTGGCAAATATATTCCACAATGTAAAGGCTTTTTCCAACACGTTTCTACTCCTCCTGGAAATATACTCAAATGATCAAGAATAAATTAATGATGATTTTCCCTCATTTGGGTACTGAAAAGGAAATAAACATTTTCAGACAGTATTTCATGGCAATTATTTTTCTATTCATCTTAAAAAAAAAAAAAAAATTATTCCATTTGGAAAAACATCCCAACACCAGTGCCATCCAGGATTTTCAACCAAACCTGCTGAGGGAAGAACAAAACCCTCTAAAGAAAATCCATTTATCCCTAATCCACCTGAAAGCCTGATCAGCACTGGAATTTCTTTGGGCTCATCCCCACCCTGCACTTGGGAGCTCAGAGTAGCTGGAGCCCCTCTGGAAAATGTGGAATATTGATGGTTGCTCAATGCCTGGGGAGGGTGGCAGAAAAATCACACTGGGCTTGTTCTCAATGAAAGGGGAAAAGAAAGAGCAGGGTAAAAGTTGGGGATTTCTGAGGAGCAGGAAGAAGTCTGGGAATTTCTGAGGAGCAGAAAAAATCAGGATGAAGTTTGGGAATTTCTGAGGAGCAGGAAGAAGTCTGGGAATTTCTGAGGAGCAAAAAAAGAGCAGGATAAAAGTTGGGAATTTCTGAAGAGCAGAAAACAAAGAGCAGGATGGACTTTGGGAATTTCTGAGGAGCAGAAAAAGAGCAGGATGGAGTTTGGGAATTTCTGAGGAGCAGGAAACAAAGAGCAGGATAAAAGTTGGGAATTTCTTAGGAGCAGGAAGAAGTTTGGGAATTTCTGAAGAGCAGGAAACAAAGAGCAGGATGGAGTTTGGGAATTTCTGAGGAGAAGGAAGAAGTTTGGGAATTTCTAAGGAGCAGAAAACAAAGAGCAGGATAAAAGTTGGGAATTTCTGAGGAGCAGGAAACAAAGTGCAGGATGAAGTTTGGGAATTTCTAAGAGAAGGAAACAAAGAGCAGGATTGAGTTTGGGAATTTCTGAAGAGCAGAAAAAGAGCAGGAAGAAGTCTGGGAATTTCTGAGGAGCAAAAAAAGAGCAGGATAAAAGTTGGGAATTTCTGAAGAGCAGAAAACAAAGAGCAGGATAAAAGTTGGGAATTTCTGAGGAGCAGAAAAAGAGCAGGATGGAGTTTGGGAATTTCTGAGGAGCAGGAAACAAAGAGCAGGATAAAAGTCGGGAATTTCTGAGGAGCAGGAAGAAGTCTGGGAATTTCTGAGGAGCAGGAAACAAAGAGCAGGATGGAGTTTGGGAATTTCTGAGGAGCAGGAAACAAAGAGCAGGATGGAGTTTGGGAATTTCTGAGGAGCAGGAAACAAAGAGCAGGATGGAGTTTGGGAATTTCTGAGGAGCAGGATGGAGTTTGGGAATTTCTGAGGAGCATTCTCTACTGGGACCCCACGTTCAGACAGGGATAATCTCCTCAGGACACGACTCAATCCTTTCAGGAATGATCTGGAAAAGAAGACATTGAGTTTGCTTTTGAAAGAGCTCCTTGAGGGAAGGAAAATGTCCCTTAAAGAGCTTTCCCCAAATCATCAGAGAGCAGCCAAAGGCTGGAATGTCTGGAGCCTCTTAGAAAATTTCCACCAGGAAAAAGGGTTAAAGGACAAGGGAGAAATGAAAAGTGTATTTGGCAGAGGATGCTGGCTTCAGGTTTTAAGAATCAAAGGCCAGAAGTGACAGGAAGAATTCCAAATGGCTCTCTGAGGCATTGGAAAGTGGACACATATTGTGCAGAAATAAAAATTCCAATGCATGGAGAGGTGCAGTGGAGCCTGGATCTGGAGGGGAGGGCTCAGCTCTGTGGGATCCACAATGGCTGAAAATTCACTTTTTTAAATATCTTCAGGTGGATTGCACCATCCACTTCCCCAGCAAATTAAAGGTGTTTAAGCACCTTTCCTTTACTTTGCCCTCTTCCCAAAGAAACCCAGGAACAGCTGAACACAAAATAAAGGCACCAGCTTTCATTTATTAATAACAGAAATTCAATTTATTCCCCCTGCCCTGGCTGATTCAATCCAGAATAAATCCATGCATGAGCTGTTCCCACAAGAAAAGAAACCACTACCACCAAATCTAACACAGAACAAACCAAAAAATCTGTTAAGAAAAACCCAAACACAACCCAACTTCCTCTGCAGCTCCTTAAAAATCTCAGATGCATCACCTTTGGCAGAGGCAGCTCTTGGCAAGGAAGAGGGAGCTGCAGAAAATGGGATTTGTCAGGAATTCAATATTCAGCTTCAGATCTGTGACAGGACAGAATCTGCAGCTCTTTCCAAAGCCCAGGAGCTGCCCCAGATATTTGGATCCACAGCCCACTCACAAAAATTCCCCCAGGATTCACTCCAAGAACACTGAAAGCTTCAATCCTCAACTTCTTTGTGGCATTTCTGGGTTTTTTTAGCCCTGTAACACCAGAATAATAAACACAAATCATGTTAAAACCATGGGAAAACCATGGAAGCTCCCACACTTCCAGCAATTTGCAGGGGTAAAGCAGAGACTGGAGAAGTTGGCTGATAATTACATTGATAATATAAAATAATTAATTCATTATCAACCAGAAAAGAAATATTTGGTCAATTTGTTGCCTGTCAGGACAACATTCACTGCCAGTGATTATACCAGCAGGAGAATCCAGGGAGAAAACTGAAATTCAGAGAAAAACCCTTCTGGGCTGATATTAAATGCCATATTTATTTCCAAAGAAGCATTTTTAGTAAAAATCAATGAACAGCAACTTTTCACTTGCTCTTTTCATGAGAGCTTTTGAAAATGGATGTCCCATGATTTGTATGAAATGATGCAAAGCTGCCCCATTTCCTGACAGGCTCAGGGTGGCCACTGCAGCATTTCTTTGACTCATTCCTTCCACTGCGTTTTCCAGAAGTGATTCATGGCTCTACTCAGCTTTCCTGGAAAATATTTCTCCAAGTCTGCAAGGTATGGAAAGCAGGATATTCTTTTGGGATGGATTCTAACTGGAAATCTTTGTGCCTCTCTCTCTGTCTTTTCAGAGACAAACAGCAGTTTAATAACTCCATTCTATCAACTCTGATTTAATTCTTTTCCCCCCTAAATAACACAAAAAACAAAAACTTCTATATATCTTTCACCCTATTCCCTGCATATCCTGATTTCTTAGTACTCCAGCCCAAAAAGCCTAAAAACCAGGTGCTTGTTTCTATTATTTTACTTTTATGTAAAGGAAACTATTTATGACAATATTAATATTAAAGGAAATATTTAATGAATATTAATAAAATACTAAAGGAAAATATTTTATTTAGAATGAACCTCCTTAAACACTTGTATCACCTACTGAATTTTGTGGGTTTTTTTTTTTTTTTTCCCTTGGAAGTCACAACACTACCAAAAGTATTTTTCCACAGAGGTACTGTGAAATAATTACAAGTTCCCTGAGACTCCTTGCCTGACTGGTTGCAAAAATCCCTCAGGTGTCATTTAAACCCAACACAGAGCACTGAGACCAACTCAGAGCTGCTCCAAGCCCTGCTCAGCCTCTGATGCAGCTGAGGCTGGAGGCTGCTGCTAAAATAAATCCTCAGAGCAGTTCCCAGCTCCCTGCTCCTCTCCTCCCATTTTCCTGAAGAAACTGAAGGGAATTTCACTTTGATTCCCCTGCAGATCAGCTGTGACAATGTTAAATCTCCCTGGGATGTTTTCCACACTGTTTGTACCTGGGCTGCTGCCTCTGTGCCAATTCCACAGCAAAGAAATTCAGCTGTGGCTGCCCCTGGATCCCTGGAATGTTCAGTTCCAGGTGGGACATTGGGACAGTGGGAGGTGTCCCTGCCATGGCAGGGCTGGCACTGGGGGGGATTTGGGGTCCCTCCCAACCCAAACCATTCCAGGATTCTGGGATCTTTTAGGATTCAACGTTATTTTGTTTTAACCAGAGCTTTGGGGAATTTAATCTCTTGATTTTTAAGGTGCAAAAGTGAACATGGAGCTGTTTGCTTGACCCAAGTAGAGCCAGAACAGATCTTGAAAATAAAATCTTCAACCCTTTAGGAGGATGGAGGAGCTCTGCTGGGAGGAAAGGAGGGACAGGAACAGGGAATGGAGGGACAGGAACAGGGAATGGCTCCCAGTGCCAGAGGGCAGGGCTGGATGGGACCTTGGGAATTAGGAATTGTTCCCTGGCAGGGTGGGCAGGGCTGGCACAGGGTGCCCAGAGCAGCTGTGGCTGCCCCTGGATCCCTGGCAGTGCCCAAGGCCAGGCTGGACATTGGGACAGTGGCAGGTGTCCCTGCCATGGCAGGGGTGGCACTGGGGGGGATTTAAGGTCCCTCCCAACCCAAACCAGTCTGGGACTCTGTGAAACCTTAAGAATTCCATCCAAGTGTGTTATTGAACCTGCATTTGGAACATTTTACAACACTGGAAAGCTGCTTTGATCTTAGAATGAATCACAGAATCGTGGAGTGCTTTGAGATGGAAGGGACATCAAAGATCACCCAGTGCCACCCCTGCCATGGCAGGGACACCTCCCAATGTCCCAGGCTGCTCCAACCCCAATGTCCAACCTGGAATTGAACATTCCAGGGATCCAGGGGCAGCCACAGCAAATCTGGGAATTCCATCCCAGCCCCTCATCCCAGGGAACAATTCCTAATTCCCAAAATCCCATCAAATCCTGCTTTGAACCCATTCCCTGGGTGCTGTCCCTCCATCCCCTGGGTGCTGTCCCTCCATCCCCTGGGTGCTGTCCCTGCATTCCCTGGGTGCTGTCCCTCCATTCCCTGGGTGCTGTCCCTCCATTCCCTGGGTGCTGTCCCTCCATCCCCTGGGTGCTGTCCCTCCATTCCCTGGGTGCTGTCCCTCCATCCCTTGGCAATTGTCTCTCTCCATGGTTCCTGCAGCTCCTTCAGGCCCTGCAAGGCCACCCTGAGCTCAGCCCAAAGCTTCTCCTCTCCAGGCTGAACAATCCCAGCTGTGCCAGCCTTTCCTCCCAGCAGAGCTGCTCCATCCCTCTGCTCATCCTGCTGCCTCCTCTGGGCTCTCTGCAGCAGCTCCAGCTCCTCCCCGGGCTGGGATCCACAGTGCTTTTAGAATTTCTGAAAATTTCCAGCCCCCAACCCCTGTTTTGGAAAATCCCCCAGCCTCTTTTCCCCAGGGAAGGCAGAAAGGCCCAAATCTCCCACGAGGGCAGTGCCTGAGCTATTCCTGGTGTGTTTGCAGTTGGTGCCACTCTCCAAGGCATTTCTGAGGAACCTCATTAAGCTCCTGCAACAACGTCCCAGCCAAAGGAAAAACTTCAGTTTTTTGCTCAGCCTTTCAGCAAACACTCACAAAAGGACTGTGCCCAGTCGGGCCTTATCATTTTTTCCAGATGAACTGGGTTGTGATTGAACTCCTCCTCTAAAAGCTGGCAGTGTTTTATTGCCTGAGCTGGATTAGGAGGAAAGCACTTCAATGTGTTCAAGTGATCTCCATAAAAGCAGCCTGGCCACGATGAAGAGCCTCTTTTAGAAGGCAGAATTTCACAAACATTCTATTTTATATTTTTAACCACCACAAACTGGTCATTTCTCAAAGTCACCTGATCCAACAGCCTTGATTGTCTCTTAAAGCCAACTCAGAAAAATCACAGCTGACATTTCCAACCTGCCCAGCAGAGCAAAAAAAAAAAAAGCTTAAAACAGCATTTCCAGTTCCACATTCTGCAACCTCAATGTAACAGCAAGGGCTGTGCAGATTGAAAAACCAAATTAAAGTCTTCAAATCAGAGCATTTGCAAGGCAAACTTCTAATGAGGACAGACAGCAACAAAGGGAGACTCAAATAACTGGGGAGAAGAGAGATAAAACAATAATTTGCAAATACATCAAATAAATACAGTCAGAGCTCTCTGCTCATTAGTGAATTTGTTGTCCTACATCCAATCTGTTTTAAAAAATAAAGATTATTCACCCTCAGGCTGCCCTGGTTAGATTGACACATTAATTCTCTGCTCATGGTGATTGATTGTGTTTGGATTTATTGATGCAGAAGTTTTCCCCAAATCCTCATGGAGTGCCAAGCTGCAGCTGGATTTTGTTCTCCTGTCACTCAGCTTTGCCAGGATCCCCTTCCCTTGGGCTGAGGGTTGATCCCTGGGCAGTTTTTAAGGATGAAATGATGGAGGAATTGTTCTCCTATCAATGATGATTGAACCATCAGCACCCGAAATGGGGGAGTTTAAACCAGGTTTAGTCCAGGACTGGGTGACACAGAAGGAAAATTTAAGTAACTCTGTTTCCCAACTCACAATCACTGAGTGATCAACAACTCATTCCATCTGCTCCTCCTAGACTCATGGATTTTTTTAAATTTTTTCTTCAGGAGTTTTTTTTTAAGATTTTACCTTTTAAAGCATCATTACACACCAAGGCACCGAAAAGGAAGGATCTGCTACAAATAACTCTGAGAGCTGATGAACAGTGAGAATTAAACAGAATTAATTTCAAAACCAGCAAATTCCTCCTCACTCCCATGGATTCACTCTGCATTCACCTCCTGCACTGCTGACTCCACAGCAATCTACCAGACTGGCATGAAAATCAATTTAATTTAATCCAAATCCACTACTCCATGGGGGTATGGAGGGATAGGACACAGGGAATGGTTCAAAAGTGAGAAAAGGCAGAGCTGGATGAGATTTGGGGAATTAGGAATTGTTCCCTGGGACGGAATTCCCAGATTTGCTGATCCCTGGAATGTTCAGTTCCAGCTTGGACATTGGGACAGTGGCAGATTTTAGACCCAACCCATTCTGATTCCATGAAATAAAATAAAAATCTCCTTCTCCACGTTTCCCAAATCACCCCTTTGAAACACGGAAGGGACTCCCAGCAGTGCCCAAGAATTAATCAGCTGCTCATTATTTTATACTGGTTAATTCACTCTGATAAGCAAAGATTTTGCAGCTCTTTGTGCTTTGCACACACCTTCAGGACTGTATCATCTGTGGGGTCAGAGATTAAGGATTTTTTTTTTTTTAACTTCTCCTGTTTAACTGAAAAGTAAAAAAAAAAAAAAAAAAAAAATTAAAATTTTAAGAGATAAAGCAGTTGTCCTAACGTATTTTTCTACATTTTTATGGTGTTTTTCCAGCTGTGACAGGTACAAGAACTGTCCCATTGAGTGAAGATATGACCACAATCCTGATGGAACAGGATGAAAAATACTTCTGTCACGAACAATTTATTATCATGAAAAACACAGCTGTATTATGGCAAAAACTATGACTGGAGGAAGAGCAAAGATAAGGATGAAAACAGCAGCTGTTGGGGTTGTTTTAATTTCTAGTTCCTTCTAACATGACAGCAGGATTTGTTTAATTCAAATATTAAAAGATCTCATCCCAGGCAAGCTGAAGTTATGTGTTCATCTTCTGACACATCCTCTGTGAC
The DNA here is from genome assembly GCA_037013685.1 of Acridotheres tristis. Lineage (NCBI taxonomy): Eukaryota > Metazoa > Chordata > Aves > Passeriformes > Sturnidae > Acridotheres > Acridotheres tristis. Next base: position 113,934,707 of record CM072884.1, read on the forward strand.
TAAGGGAAAAACAAAAAGAAATTTTAAAAAAATTCGACTTGAACACAGGAGGCTTTGGGAAACCAAACGAGCTGGTGAGAAGCAGGTTGGTATTTCTGGCATCTTTTAAAAAAAATGACATTTTCCACTGCAGTCCACAGAAAGAAGTATGGAAGATAAACTTCAAAAATATTTTCTAAGAATGTTCTGGGAGGGTAGGAAAAAAAACCCCAAAGCAATTACAAGAAGTTGCTGCATTTTAAAGAACAAATCAAGTGTACCTGGAAATTTCAAAAGGATTTTAAAAATAAAGATCATGGAATGGTTTCATTGGAAAAATCATCTAATTCCAAGCCCATTCCACTACCCCAAGTTGCTCCAAGCCCTGTCCAACCTCGATAAAATAATAAAAGATAATAAAAGGAGCCAAAGAAGAGTCTGGAATTTATCCCAAATCATCTGCATTTTTTGTTGAGGTTAATGCCTGATACACTGTAATTATCTTAGGCATTAATTAGTGACACACCAGCAGCACACTGGCATTTAAAGCTTTTAAGGTACATAACAACAGAGCTTTGAGGATGCATTTTATTGATTTATTTATTCAGATGGCAAGAACCCACCTGCTTTGATTCAAGGGGGGGAAAAAAAAATAATTAGAAAATAATTCTTGAAAACATTTTAAATTCCTGCATATTCCAGGCAATGTTTTTGGGTTAGGAACTCCCATTTGCTGAAAGCCAACACAGTTCTGCATCTCCTTCTAACTTCTGCTATAGGAATGTCTGGATTTGCCTTTTTTTTTTTTTTTTTTTCCAGCAGGAAAGATGCAAAACATCACTGCAGAGCAGAATTCCACTCAGGCAGCTCAGGAAGGAAGGCACAGATGTTCACTAGGGAACAACCTCTCCTGAAAGCACCTCCTGTGAAAAATTCCTGCACTTCAGCTGCTCTGGGCAAGGGGAGGAGCTTTAATGTTGGGATAGATCCCAGAAAAAAAAAAAACAAAAAACCTTCCAAAAATGTGTTTAAAGCTGTTCTGTACCTGACAGAGATGCTGAGCCTTTCCCAAGGGGAGAACACCCCAGTGCTCTGGGAGGTTTTTTGGGGTGGGCTGGTGGCAGATTTTGGGGGGGCTGTGAGCAGGGGCTCAGAGAGGAGAGGCCCTGCTGATGTCACCTGTTCTGGGCTCCCCTCACCTGTTCTGAGCTCATTTCACCTGCCCTGGGCTCCCCTCACCTGCCCTGGGCTCATTCCACCTGCCCTGGGCTCCCTCCACCTGCCCTGGGCTCCCCTCACCTGCCCTGGGCTCCCTTCACCTGCCCTGGGCTCCCCTCACCTGCCCTGGGCTCCCTTCACCTGCCCTGGGCTCCCCTCACCTGCCCTGGGCTCCCCTCACCTGCCCTGGGCTCCCTCCACCTGCCCTGGGCTCCCCTCACCTGCCCTGGGCTCCCCTCACCTGCCCTGGGCTCCCCTCACCTGTCCTGGGCTCCCTTCACCTGCCCTGGGCTCCCCTCACCTGCCCTGGGCTCCCTTCACCTGCCCTGGGCTCCCCTCACCTGCCCTGGGCTCCCCTCACCTGCCCTGGGCTCCCCTCACCTGCCCTGGGCTCATTCCACCTGCCCTGGGCTCCCTCCACCTGCCCTGGGCTCCCCTCACCTGCCCTGGGCTCATTCCACCTGCCCTGGGCTCCCCTCACCTGCCCTGGGCTCATTCCACCTGCCCTGGGCTCCCCTCACCTGCCCTGGGCTCATTCCACCTGCCCTGGGCTCCCTTCACCTGCCCTGGGCTCCCCTCACCTGCCCTGGGCTCCCCTCACCTGCCCTGGGCTCCCCTCACCTGCCCTGGGCTCCCTTCACCTGCCCTGGGCTCCCCTCACCTGCCCTGGGCTCCCCTCACCTGCCCTGGGCTCCCCTCACCTGCCCTGGGCTCATTTCACCTGCCCTGGGCTCCCTTCACCTGCCCTGAGCTCATTTCACCTGCCCTGGGCTCCCCTCACCTGCCCTGGGCTCCCTTCACCTGCCCTGGGCTCCCCTCACCTGCCCTGGGCTCATTTCACCTGCCCTGGGCTCCCCTCACCTGCCCTGGGCTCCCCTCACCTGCCCTGGGCTCCCTTCACCTGTTCTGAGCTCATTCCACCTGCCCTGGGCTCCCTTCACCTCCCCTGGGCTCCCCTCACCTGCCCTGGGCTCCCCTCACCTGTCCTGGGCTCCCTCTCTCTGCCTTCCCACAATAAAGGACATTTTATTTCTCATTTCCTCCTCTTTTCGCACAATATTGAACATTTTAGTTCTCATTTCCTCCTCTTTTCCCACAATAATGGACATTTTAATTCTCATTTCCTCCTCTTTTCCCACAATAAAGGACATTTTAGTTCTCATTTCCTCCTTTTTTCCCACAATAAAGGACATTTTAGTTCTCATTTCCTCCTTTTTTCCCACAATAAAGGACATTTTAGTTCTCATTTCCTCCTTTTTTCCCACAGCAATGGACATTTTATTTCTCATTTCCTCCTCTTTTCCCACAATAATGGACATTTTAATTCTCATTTCCTCCTCTTTTCCCACAATAATGGACATTTTATTTCTCATTTCCTCCTTTTTTCCCCACAATAATGAACATTTTAGTTCTTATTTCCTCTTCCCACAATAATGGACATATTTTCCACTGCAGCTTTCAGTAATGATCAACAATTCTATACTAAAATAATCAGAGATGGGACTTGCTCTTCATGTATTCAGTATTATCTCACTTGTTGGGTTATCAGAAAGGAGTATTTTAACTACAAACCCACAGAAATGTTTTGTTTAACTCCATGGATTATGAACGGCTAAAAAATTAGAAATAGGGGAAAAAAAAATCCATTTATTAAAACAACACAGCTTGGCTCTTCCCACCTTCAGAGAAAGGAAACAGCACCTCCAGAAAATAAAAAAAAGGAAAAATTCTCCTGCTTTCAGCCAGTCCCCCTTGGAAAATAACCTGAATTTTAACAGGCTCCATCCAAACAGCCACTTGTTCTGAAATCAGCACCAAACCTTCAGGGAAGTTTCCAGAATGGTTTTCAATCCATGCAAAAAAATAAAGTGATTTTGGTTTACTTGGCTGCATCTAAAAGTCCAAAATTTATATTTATGGGGTTTTTAGGATTTTTTTTTTTCCCCCTCCTCAAGCTGCTTGATACAGACATGATGAATAAATCAATTTATCAGTTTCCACTCCTACACCACTGAAAATTGAGGTGCTGGTTCCATTTTCCTGCTGCCTCTTGTATTTCAGCAACACAAAGAAATTCAAATCCAACTCCTGAGGTTTCCACTCTCAGCTCAATAACCAACACCACAATAACTGCAAAGAAAACCTCAAAAATAAAAAAAAAAAAAAAAAAAAAAAAAAAAATCAAAATCAAATCCAGCTCTTCACTTGTGACCCTTTGAAAAATCTGCCCAGGGCAGAGGGAAATTCCATTTTAATAAATGAAATTCAGGGATTATTATTGACAGCTCTGCAATCAATGACTGCCACCGTTAATGAAATTAATTCTGCTGATCTCTGGCAGTAAAAAATGCTGAGAGGAGCAAACCAAAGGTCTAAGGCAGGTACTTAGGGATGATTCTTCACCAATTCTATTTGGGATATTGTCACACCCTAAATGCCAGTGCTTGGCACACAGCACTCAGCAACCACCTCGATTTTAATATCAGGATTCCCAAAAGTTCTGGGACAATTTAATTATATCTTATACAAATTCTGGGACAGTTTAATTATACATCACACCCACAAAACTATTTTAAAAATGGTATTTTAGGCCTCAGGTTCACTCAGGACAGCCCTTACTTCAATTATTTCCATATTTCCATATTTTATGAATCAGAACAAGGGATAAAAACCTCAGCAAGGAAAGTGTTTAAATCTCATTAACAAACCCCAAAATTCAACCAAAGACACCCAGGTGAGGGGTTGGATGATTTTTGGGGGTCCCTCCCAACTCAAACCATCCCAGAATTTGGTTTTCACACACAAGAACAAGCCCCAGACTTGACT